>DWDT01003705.1:0-11988 GCA_018245595.1 Microceris scylla | reverse complement strand
ATTTCAGAACACAGTAGAGTAGATATATAAATTGCTTCAAAACTATAATAACTATATATAAGTTATAACATTAGATTTTGGTAAGAATTATTGCAAAAATTTAAAAACGGACATTACGCGCCTTTTTACTAACAAAGTCATTAATCACATTTTCGTAATCAATAGTATCGACTACCATTAGTATCGACATTTCTTAATTCTTGATTGAAAAGAAAATTAGAAGAATTGATCGTCGACTTTGATGCCCCTTTCCTTCTGATGCCCGGTGCGACTGCACCGCTCGCACCCCCCCTCCAGCTACGCCACTGTATTGTACTGAATCTGATGAAGCCTTAATTTAAGGACGATTATAATGTGCAAAATACTTGATAGGTGATTTCAGCTTCATGCTATTTTATTCTTTTGACCGAGGTTGGTTTCGCTAAGCACTAGGTACGTGTATAGCCGGATGGAAAAGGGGTAAATTTTAATTAGGAAACAAAACTAAAAACTACTTCTGCATACAGCAAACAGAACTGATTCTAGTGTATACAATAAAAGCGAGCACATTTAAAGAAATGCGCATAGTGCATCAAACTCACACACTTCTTTCGGAAGTTCACATTTCACATTATAATAAATGTATCATTTCGTAATGGCTTCGGCGATTTGGTTTTCATAAGTAAATTTGCATTAAATATTTGTACCGAAATGTTTACATATAGGTAGGCATCTATAGAAGCAATTAAATCTGCCAAACAATTGTGAGAGAAAAGCCTGTACTCATAGCCTCTTATTTTTATGACGATGTATTATAATAATGTATAAAAAAATTCTTCTATTATCAATGCGAAATGTAAGAATATTAATTTCAAATAAACGTGAATATTTAGAAAATCTATTCAGAATAAATAACGCCTTCTTTGGCGAGATACCCACGTAAAGGCTTGCAAACTGTTGTCCAGTTACAAAAGGTTAGACAAGATACCATTAGGCACTACCAATCTCCGTATTGTCCACATACATACATGCACCGTAAACGTAATGGAACTCGTAACTAATAATTTTCTCGGGATACCGGTTGGAACACAGCCTATATAGAGCTACATGTTGCTACATCGACGATCCTAGAGAAAAACCACCGTTTTCCCTTTCCTGACACCATAGCACACAATCCAGCATACGATTTTTGACTAGGTTATGCAGTACACATTACTTCCTCTTAGCTAACTGGTGAAAGTTAAGACATTTTGCCAATATTTAATTTAATAATGTTATAGTCATTGGAATGCGGAATGTTATATTATTCAGTAATACCCACTGTTTTACCAAGGTGTTACACAGTAAACTTCAATAGCTCGAGACATCCATAATTTGAATTTAGAACAGAAAGAAATGATCAATTATATGCGCAGGGTGAGCGCGGAGAGCGGGGCGAGCGCGTCGAACGGGGTGAGCGCGGAGAGCGTCGCTACGCGTGCTGCTACTGCCCGTGGTCGGGGGCCGACAACTGGTGTCTGAAGCGGCACCTGAACACCCATCTGAAGCCGTTCGCGTGCGCGCTGTGCGAGTACAAGGCGGCGCGTGCCGAGCGGCTCGCCACTCACGTACACAAAGTGCACAACAAGAAGGCGTGCGCCAAGTGCCCCTTTCTCGCCGATGACCAACATCAGCTTGCACATCACTTGCGGGACGTACAGTTAGTGCTTCTAACATTTTATGATAACTAGCCCTAGTGATAAGTTTTCGATTGAGAATTCACTATAGACAAATTAGTGTGTTCCTATTTACTTATCATTTTCAAGTTATGTACTTAGTAGTACCTACCTACTTAGGTTGTTTGAATATTTATTCGTTTTCTATCACTCCGTTTTTGTACTGGAAAATATTGTAATAAATTTAAAAGAACATTTTGCAGTCAGAAAAATATTGATTTTGAAGTCAGAAAAATATTGAAAAAGATTGATTGGCTTGTAGGTACGTACATCATAAGGCTAATAATATTTTTTTTAGCTTACGTCAGCCGGACGGAAGAGGTTACCCAAAGCAAAGTCAATCTATTACGCTGTTTTTTTGAATCGTTATATGAAATAAAATGTTACATCTCCAGCCACATAGAGAGCCGCAATCTGAAAGTGCCATCGGGAGTGGCACGAACGGGCGGCTACGCACCAAGCGCAGCGACCGGGGCGAGCGCTCCGACGCCGGCGGTGGCTGGCGGCACGGCCGGAGCGGGTGGTACGGCGAGACGACGGGAGGGGCGCGCAGCAGGCGCGGCGCGGCTTTTCGGTTACCTGGAGGCGTCGGACGGCTCGGGCGACGAGTATGAAGCGCCGGCGCTGGGCGCGGAGTTCGGCGCGGCGGCGGGCGCGGCGGGCGGCGCGGGGCCGGCGGCCGGCGCAGGCGGCGCGCCACACTACGCACGCGACAAGGAGAACGCGGCGCCCATGCACCACGCAATGCACCATGACCACTGCCTACGCTACTAACGACACCGCCATACCAAAACCGCCATCAAATATACTTTACCTACTCCCGAATTGTAGTCATATGGCGTTTCATTTTGTCCCCATCCTCAATATTCCGTTTACTAATATGACCCACCGACGCATGTTTCATGCCTTAATAATTATTTTTGAAACTGGTATTACATACAGAGTCCAGGAAAAAGTCTTATCGATATCCCTATACGAATATTAATCTAGCAATTGACATTCTTCTAAAAACTACCTTCGCCCATTTATTGTCTGTTTGGCATCAAATTTTGCCATATGGTTAAACAGCAATTAGACCAATCTATGATTTACGTACTAAGTTTCAAATAACAGAAAATTATTTAAAAAAGAAAAACTTATGTGTGTTATGTGGGAGTGTAGTACACTCTGCCGACTACAGGAGAGATACAGGTGTAATTTTAAGTTTACAATAGCTAGACTGGAGTCAAACGCTCCAAGATAACAAGGCAAAATTAATAATAATTATCATCATCAACCTGTCTAAATCCACGGGTAGACATAGTTCTGCCCTGACGGGCTTTTATTCAGAATGTTCAAGATGAGCATGCGGGTAGGGGATCGCAAAGCACGCTTTCTCGAACCTCTACACTGCTACCCATAGGCAGCCAGGGCATGTCGCCGTGTAGTGTGGCCTAGGCGGGCCGCGCTATACAGCGATTTCATACCGGCAAATTATAAAAACGGAAATCGCATCTGAACATTAATAGCCTTATGAACTCGGAAGACGAAAATGTCAAATTTTGTATCATTTTATAAGCCTTGTTTAACACTGCCATTTTAACCGTGACGTCAGCGAATCAAGAACTTTTTTTGTTTAAACTACCACGAAAAAATACAATGCAACTTGCTGGTACACCAAGCTAAAGGAGGAAATTTATTTTATATATTAATTTGCTTCCGAGTTAGGTACTAAAAGGTTTGATATTTTCATTTGTGTAGATTTGAAAGAAGTGAAATATTATTTGCCCACCTGTGTAGAGATTAAAACTAGTTGCCTATTTATTGCAGGTCTAATATATAGTGAAATCGGGATTCAGAACTGTTTGCAAAAACACTGAATATAATACTTTATTTAATAAAGGTTTCATGTGCGTTCATAGTATATGTATGAATATGGGGAGAGAGAGAATAAGGGATGCATAATAGAATTTCTATGGGAAAGTGTAAAAAAAGTCATAATTGCGGATAATACTGTTTATTGTATAAAACGCAGCGCGGTCGATTCGTATTACTCGACGTTACATATCTTACAAAACAATATACAAAGCGCGTATTATCATAAAGTGTATATAAGTAGTGGGTTCGATCGAATTCGAATCAGTCTAATTAATATCAACGACAATGCGTTTCTTATATTAAAATATAAAAATAATATACTCAGTATAAAATATTTGTTCGCACGACAAAGCCTCGTGCGAACGTACCAAAAGGTATAGCACCGGCGCACGCGGTTTCGGCCGCCTGGCCTACGCCGCGTACACGCTAGTCGGCGGCGGCGGCGCCGGGGGCGGGCGACGTGCCGGCGGCGGGCGGCGCTGCGGGCGGCACGACGGGCACGGCGGGCGCGACGGGGCGCGCGTGCGGGTGCGGCGTGGGGCGGCGCAGCAGCGCAGGCTTCGCGGCTAGTGCCGGTTTGAGCGAGCCGCCGGTGAGCGTGAGGTCCGCGAACTTGGCAGCCACGCGCGCCGTGTTGCGGGCGGGCACGGGGCTACCGCCTGCGCTGGCGGAGGGCGCGGCGGGGGCGGGCGGAGCGGCGGGGTCGGAGCAGGTGTGGCGGTGCGCGGGGCGGCGGCGCAGCGTGTCGCGGTTGTGCAAAAATGTGTCGGCCTGGTCGCGCGCGCGCTGCGCCGGCAGGTCCAGGACGAGGTCGGGCGTGCTCTCCGCGAGTCGACTGCGGAGACGCATCTTTTGTTAATGTCAAATAGTTCGTTTCGGTCGATTACTCGACGGAACTCGTAAGTCGATTCGACACGACATGATTTCGGTTACCTAATAAATAAAGTATCAAATATAGCTAAATGTATGGGGGTGGCCATGAAAGCTATGCTCCATTTCAGTAGCGGAGCATGAACATAATTGATTTGTGAAGTTAAGTTATTTCATACTAAAACATTGTCGATGTACATACGATATAAATATCCGACATCACTTCTACACATTACTTGAGACGTAAACTCACCTGCAGCCATCGGCGGCGGCGGGCGCGGCGGTCACCACCTGCACACACATTCTTGCTCACCACCGTGCGGTGAACGCCGGGCACTGAGCGCTGGGCGCAAAGTGCCTTAGCTCACGACGCGCAATACTCGAGGGGTGAATGTAATCAAGTTAATGCGAAAGAAATTTGGTAGTTACGTTGCTCCCAAAATATTTCTTCAAAGATTATTTTATACTTGTTGGGAGTCGAAGCAAAAAGAAACATCTTGACGTTACAAATTAAGTCACATTCTTAAAGGCCTTCGAGAGAGATTTGAGGAACATCATTTAGGAACAAATTAACTTTATATCATAATAAACCACAAGTAAAAAAGTTCCGTTTTGCATATTATAATAGGTACATCAAATCAGTCCCCAATATTGGTGTCCAAAATATGGACACAATTAAAATAATTGCTATGCAAAGCGCAAATCAGTGTAAATGTAAAATAACCCAGTATTGTGTAAATTTGAATACTACTACTTATGTGCGCTACGAAGCAATAAATTAAACACAGGCGAACCAACAATTACAACATTTATTCAAAATAAAGCTTTCTACTGTCAGCACCAAACATACAATTGGACAAGTCGCGAGCGGACCTCAGTCTCCGATTAACTAACATTAACATCATGTGAAAGTGCATTATATCAAAAATACATTAATTTAATATTGTAATACAAGAATATAAATGCGCAAATATATATCTATTACGTTAAAAAGATGATCATAAAGATTCAAAGACTACTTGGCAAATTTATAAGGAAACATTATATAAAGTTCATAACGATACAGCAATAATAATTATAATACAATGATTTAAGCAAGTATAAAGGTATAATATTTTGATATAAAAAATGTTTTAATAAATATTCGAAGCATACTAAATTATGTAGAGACATAAGATATAGAAATGACTAAAAAAATTATGTTTATAAATGTGTTAAGACTTTGTTGTGATGCCAAAGTTAGAAAAATATATTAAAATACTACAAATTGAAAACAGACTTCGAACATTTCCATTGCACCATACGTCAAACCTAATAAATACGGTCGGAAGGTGTCCAAAAGGGCATTTTGTGTGTGTTCTGCAAGCGGCCGTGTTGCTATGACAGACGAGGTCGCGACTCTATATATATGATATCCATTACGTAGTGTAAATGGAGTGTACTGCGACACAATGTCTTGAACGTCTCTTTTATTATCTTTGTTGTTGCTAATGTTGTTAGTTCGAGGTTAATGTTGTTTTACATCCAAGCTGTTGTAACGTTATAAGTGTTATAACAATTTTCTTGCAGATGTGATCAACCAAATTAGGACACGACTCTGTAGTGACACGAAATAATAATATAAAATGCGAAGCGGTTAAAAACTTTGTATCCTGTGCACTTAGTAGCACTAAATAGTCAAGTCTTACCTACACTGTCCTAAGTCGTTACATTTCCTTCTCTTAACGGACCGTCTATGTTTCGTAATGTTAATAAGTATCGCAAAATAAATGATCGTTTTCTTATAGCTCGTTGCTATAATAATCGTTTTCACTCTCGCTTGGAACCATCATTTCTTAAAAGTGGCATAAATTGACCGATTCAAATTACTTATCGTCATTTCCTGACCTAACTGTCCACCTGCATTCTATCATTTTTCCTTTTTATAATCAACTAGCTTTTGCCTGCGGCTTTGCTCGAATGGAATTTGGCCTGCCACATAAAATTCGTGCAAACGGTTCGTGTATAGTATTTTTATACTCATGATGATAACTTCGAAATTAAATTTTCATAATTAAATGATATTTGCTAAACGAATTGACTAAACCAATTCTAATAATGTAAAGACAAAAAATTATCTACTTGACATTATCTCGATGATGAAATACTTCAATTTCATAAAGATTCATATTATCACATGAAAAAATGTTTCTAAAGTAACATATGTATTGATTATTTAATAATTTAAAAAATTTAAAACCGCTATTTATGGCTTAGTTGTTAAAAATATATCCCTATATCACTCGCGAACTTTTTTGTAAATCTTTTTAGTCCTACAATTCATTAGTACATCATTTCGTTATATCTTTAACTATTTCAACAGCGTTTACGAAAAAAGAAATTTATCAGACGATTTTTTACATCTTGCTTAACATAACCTGTATTTTTATACATATCTAAGTATTTTAGAAATAAATTATAGTCTATGTTACTTCCTGATAATGTAGCTTTCTACTAGTAAGATAATAGTTAAGATCGGTCCATTAGTTTTGGAACCTATTCGATACAAAGAAACAAAAAATCTTTCCTCTTTATAATATTAAAAGTAAAAAGTATAAGTATAGATGTAAAACGTGACCGGATTAGAACTGTCGACATAAGTGCTCTGTAGGTTTACAAAAATATCGTAGCATTTTCTGGTATCCTAGTGACTGGTAGTTAAACATCGTTTACTAGATTAACATTTAAGTTATCCTTCTGTATCCACAGTGGGGTGTGTGTGTCCGCATGTGCGTGTGCGTGTGTGCGAGTGCGTACCTGTGCGGCGCGGCGCTCGGCGCTGCTCCTGCAACACAAACGTCAATCAATGAGCAATCGAGCCACCCACGGCGGAAAGCATCGAAGGCGCAAGGAACGCTCAACGGCCGTACCTGCGTGCGGCCGGCGCGGCGCCCCCGTCCTCTGCAAAAAAGACCAATCATTACGGCACACTGTCTCGATACCGCTCTACGACACACCTTGTCGTCATTCCACATTAAATTATCTATGCACGTTTAGTCGCAAGGAATCTCACCGTCGTCATCGTCGTCGCCGTCGTCGTCGTCGTCGTCATCGTCGTCGTCATCGTCGTCGTCATCATCGTCGTCATCCCCGTCGTCGTCATACGACGAAGCGTCGTCGTGCGCGTTGTGTTCGTCGTGCGCGTCATACGCGTGGTGTCCGTCCAGCGAGTCGTGGGCTCCGTTATCGTTGCATACGCTATCGGTGCGCAGTCTTTCCCCGCTCGCCTGACGCTCGGTCTCAGCTTGACTAAGTAAAATTATAAATTCGTATAATAGTCAAATCGTAATAATGTTACAAAATTTAATTAACCTATGTACGTAAAAGGAGTACCTACTTTTACTTGGATCTGAGATTAAATTTTGCTATAAACTTAAATATTGATTTCTAGAAAGTACTTAAGGATAATTTTTATTGGTTCACAAAACTATCTTCCATTAATAGCCTTAGTTTACTCTTTGTTCAAATTCATTTATCAACAAAGTTCTTTTAACTAAAATGCAGTTGGCAGCAGCAGGTACAAAATATATGTACAAATAATAAGTATTGATCAATCAATAAGTTTCGGAAATATAAACAACTAAGATATTCAATATATAATATACATATATGATATCTCACATGTTATTTGAATGGAGGTCGAGGCTAGCAGGCGCGACTGCAGAGGCAGGAGCGGCGTCCAAGGAATCCGAACGCGCGTGCTGCAGGCCGGGATCGTCGCGGCGATACAGCGCGTGCGGTGCTACGTGCTGCGGGAACACGGACTCGTGGTGCACGATGGTGCGCTTAACGAGCTCGTTGACCAGGTTTTGCTGCGCCACCTGTGCGCCACCTTCGCCCCACGCAGCCAGCAACGTCGGCCCGAGACAGATGGCCAGGTTCCAAGCGTCCATCATGTTGTGCTCGGCGTGCTCGGCCAGGTGAGCGAGGAAGGCGAACAGGTATCGCAGCACGAGTAACGCCGGTAGCGGCAACGCGGAGAAGGCATCCCGTAAACGACGCACGAAGGTGGCGTCGTCGGCTAGCGCCGCCACGCGCACCAGGCGTTCTTGGAGCGCCGGCGGCAGCAGCGGCGGCCGCAGCTCGCGCAGGTACATCTTGAGCAGACCGCACACGGAATTGATATCGGAGGCGTCATGCACCTCGGCGAGTGGATCCTCGCCTCGCTCAAAAGCGGCACGGAGCGCTTGCATCTCCACCTGCGAGCCCGACACGCGAAAGACGCCTTGATGACGCAGGCCGTAGGTGGCGATAACGCGCACACACGACGTGAGCACGGCGGGCAGGCGGTCGTGCAGCGGCGCGGCGAAGTGTCCACGGCGGCGGGCGGCGCGGTGCAGCGGCGCGGGCGCGAGAGGGGCGGCGGGCGCGGCAGCGGGCGGTGCGCCGGGCAGGGCGCGCGCCGCGCCGGCTTTGCTCTCTAGCCGTGCTAGCCGTCCCGCACACGACACATAAGACCGGAACTTCTACAAATTTTGAAAAACCATTGTCAATAGAACATCACTCATTAATAAAAAAAATACGAAAACTCGACTGCTGTCATTGAAATTCATTTACGAAAAAAACGTGCATGGTATTCTTGATAATGTGGTCAAATTATATGTATTTATATTTCGCAATCGGTATTTCTCCGATGATATGTAAAAGAGGACTTACGGCCAAGTAATAGTCTTCTTGGTCGCGACGTGATGCCTCATCGTCAGGTTGTGCCGGAGCGACAGTGGACGCAGTGGCAGCGGCACCGAAAAGGCCAGAAACGTCCCACTGCGCGTCACCGCCCTCCAGCTGGCGTACCAGTTCAGCTTCAGCTGCATCCAAAGTTTTCGCATGTTCCCGACATTCGGCTCGCAGCGCTCGCGCTCCTGCTTCCAGTTGCGCTAGGCGCGCCGCCAAGTCGCGCGCAGCCGCCTCGCTAGCCTCGTCGCGCTCCTCAGCCGCGTCAACCACTAATTCCCGCATGTCACGGTCTTGCACGTCCGGCGGCTCGCCCGCGTAGGGCAGCGGGCGCGGCGGCGCGAAGGCGGCGGGGTGCGCAGCCAGCAGCCGCTCGCGGTCGGCCGCGGCGTCGAGCGCGTCGGCAGCGGCCAGCAGCGCGGAGGCGGCAGCCGCACACGCCGCGCCCCGCGCCCCCTCCGCGCCGCCTGCCATGCGTGCGGCGCGCCCCACCACCGCCTCATACCCAACCTCTGTGCACTGCGAACACGCGTGATTTTCAACTACCAATCAAATGATGCGATCTTACACATCGGTGAGTTTTCGTCAATATTTATCACACATATTACGGGTGCGGTGCTCACCAGCATGATGTCGGCGATGTCGTCGAGGTAGTACCGTTGCAGCGTGGCGTTAGCGGCTTCTAGGCTCAGTACGTAGTCTGCGCGGGCCCGTAATGCACGCGCTCGCGCCTCGCTGTGGCGGGTGCGTCGCTGTAATCATTCAGTATAACTGGTTAATTCAAGTGGATTTAAGAATGAAATTACAGGTTTCAAAAAGGACCGCTTGGAATAGAATAAAATAAGTGTTTATTTGCAAATACAGGTAGAAACCTTACAAAGTGTATATATCGTGCACTGTAAGCGACCTACATATTACAGTATACAAAAATTCATAATAGAAATCCATTAATGAAAATAATTTGACAAATCTGAACGATCTGGCGAATGAAAGTAATTGATGTATTTCTACAGAAATGGTTTAGAAAATAACGCTGAGCTTAAACTTGAAACCACAGCATTATTGCTTGCTTCTGTTTTAACTATTTTATTTTTCATTCACTTAAAACAGAAACACATTCATTTAAAACAGAAAAGTATTTGGCTCTAACGTGGAAAACACGCCTCGTAACATTTAATTTTGAGATAGCACAACTTATGAACGCATCCTTACATTTTGATTTCGTACATAAAAATGGATGTACAAAAATGGACAAAACAAAGCTAGGGAAACGCAAGAGGTACCTTTTCGAGCTCCTTGTCAAGGGCCTTGATCTTCTTATGTCGCGGAGGGTCGGCGGCGAGCAGCGCAGCGCGCTGCGCGTGCGCATGGCGCAGCTTGAGCGCCGCCGCGCGCCACTCGGCCGCCGCCGCCGCGTGCGCCTTGCCGCCCGCCGCCGCCTCCGCCAGCGCCGCGCCCACCTCCTCCTGCCGCTCCGCCACTGCACAGGCACGACACCCGGTATACATTACTACGGTACAAATTGCCGCCAGCCGACTCGCGTCGGCGTCTGCTACTTGATTGAATAATCATTATCTCGCCGCTAAATATAATGAAATTAAATGTTTTCCTCGCCTCGACACATCTGCGAGATTCGTCTACGAGGCGATAAAAAAAATACTGAACATATGTAAAATAAACATTTAGATTCAATTCTGAGGAATGACAACAAAACAGAGGACAGCAATACCGACACGAGTAGCAACGGTTGCTATTTCTATGCAATAATAAGGGTAATACTGTGATAAATATATAATTACAACAAACGCCCTTGAGGCTGTGCGAAAAAATTTCACGATGTAAAATAACTTTTGACATTGATGTATATGATAGATAATATAAATACGTTGCGTTATCAGATTCGAGCGCGATTAGTGAATTCACTGAAATAGCTTAGTTTAATATTTTCCTTACTTTCATAATAAATGGATGGCATTTTGAAATTTGAAATGATAAGGTAATAAGACAAAAAGGTAATAAGACCTATGTCGCGGCACTTGCGGTGCAAGCGCAGCACGTCGTCCGCTGCCCGCTGCAGCCTCGCGGCCAGCGGCCCGCCGTATAGCTCGCCAAGCGCTGCGTGATCGCGCGACAGGGCGCGCGTCGCCTCCAGCGCCGCCTGCCAGCATGCGTACGCGCCCGTCAGCGACCACTGCTCCCGTCTGAAATTTATACCAACCGTTGTTCACTCACCGCTGTCCAAGGTGGATTGGTTTAGTACCACTATGTACACATGTAACCATAATGTTTACAAGTAGACGATACTTCGATACTGTCCGGTGCATAGAAAAATGTTAAATGTGTCATATGTACAAGTATTTAAATAAATATTACTATATTTCTTATATCTATAGACTGGTGGAAAGAGTTACTTGTGCTTCTGGTCCTTGTGACGCTGGTGCGCGGCGCGGGCTAGCTTATCGAGCGCGCGCGCATACTCGTGCTCGAGGTCGGCGCGGCGGCGGCAGTAGTCGTGCAGCTCGCCCGCCACGCCCGCCGCCGCCTCGGCGCGCGCCTCCAGCACGCGCGTCTGCTCCGACAGCTGCACCCGGATGTCTGGAACACGGTTTGATTTATTACGTCAAAAAATGTACGACCAAAAGCGTTACTTGTATTTACTGTAATATTTGACCCCAATCCGATAAAACCCTGAAAGAAACTTGCGGTCTTAACGTTTTTATGTAATCCGCGAAAAATTAGCGTCTGCCCTATTTTCGCGCGATTGGACATCGATGGGATAGTTTTCGCTTTATTTCTCCCAAAATGAAATCAATGTTGAGACGGCACTTGATTCTCATTTTTAGCTTTACCGGCG
>DWDT01003704.1:0-11989 GCA_018245595.1 Microceris scylla | reverse complement strand
ATACCTAGACTGGCACTTATACGCGACATTGTTTGCATGAAATAAGTAATGTAGAAAGAGCTTTTTGAGTTAAGAGAATTGTTATTGTTAGTAATATAATTGCTAATTATAATTTTGGATTCCATCAATCACTTCGATTTTGATTTGAAAGCTTCACTTGTTGATGAAAGTTGCGTCGAAAAAGGTTAAGCCGTTTTGAACATTAGTATATAAAAAAAAATTGTAGAACTAACAAAAAGTTGTCTTTTTAAAATTGTAAACAGACATAAAAAAAATGGATCTATAGACTCGTACATATTTGGATGGATATATAGTGATATTCTATTATTTTTATATTTTTCTATGCCAAAAATTTGCCCTTTTGTCTATCTATTTACTTTTAATTTTAGCTAAGTACATATTTAAACATAAGAGAATAATCTGTTCGGCAGAATATTGTTTCGAAATATTGTTAATGGTGTAGAAACGAGTTAAGACAGATGTTATACTTGAGGTAATATTTAAATATATGACTTATAACTGAAACGTGTGGCTTATAAAAGCTGCAATATCAAAGACTAATGCACCGCAATCTAGATATCGAATGCACTTAAAAGATAAGAAGAACTTAGATTGATTTTATTCCAGTTGACGTATCCATGACAATAATAAGCATGTATCATGTTCACGAGATGGACTTGAGAGGGCAGCTTGGGCTGACTTAATGCTTCTCAGGTCCCACTGTAAGAAAGTGGTAGGATCAGACCGTAGCGTATGTACATATTGTTTTGGTAATCTACATGGTTATTTTGGTGCACATGTATTTAATATGCACTGGTTTAATTATGTTTTAGATTTAAGTGTTCATGTTCATTGTATCTACCGTTGGCTGGCTTGATAGTCCAGTGGTTAGGGCACCTGGTTGCTGTGTCAAGGGTTGGGCGTTCGATTTTTACACAAAAAATATATATATATCCTATGAGCACTATTGATGTTCTTTTGCGGAGTATAAAAAAATGTATAGAAGTATTTATTTAAACTATTATATGTATATGTTTATCAGTAGCCTGGTCGCCATTGCACAGACTCCTAGTGAATTCGTGAAATCTTACATTCGTGTCTCATTTAATAGTAACATGATCAATATAGCTTGTAAATGTAACTTATTTTCATATATATTTAGGTAAATTTTTATCCTTTTCTTTATAAGAGAGAGATGCGTGTTTCTAAGTGGAGTGATAAAGATGATGACTATGATTTATTTTCATGAAAATTTCGTTAAAATTTTCATATAAACGTTTGACATTTTTATTATTATTTTTTATTTATATTTTTTTCACTACACATTTTGTAAAAATTTGAGCACATTTTGTTTGTAGTAAGTTTATAAAATTTTCATAATCGTTGCAAATATAATTAAACATACATACTTTAACATACATACTTAACATAAAGTTCTATAGAGTAGTTAGTTTGTCGGTTGCGAGTGCAAAAAACAAAAGCACGTAACTTCTTCCAACTTTTTGAAAATACTTATTCAGCACGATGGCTGTAGAGTCTACAGAGCCCTGGAAACTCCTCGCTGTTGAGAGATCTCTCTGTCATTTCTTAGGGAGTTAATTTGTCTACTCAGAAAAATACCTTCAAGTGTTAAAGTTAAGGGGCTGTTCTAAAACAGTGTATATTTAATTTTTACCATATGTATTTATCAATAAAATCATAGCTTTAATAAAATAACAATGAAAAATATCTGATATTAAAGTATATGAATGGAATAGTTGGTGATTTCCTATTGCCATACACCGGCCACAAATCCCGACTCCGAGCTGCTACTGGGAATTTCAAGTTAGAAAAGCCCAGTAATACTTATAATTAACACAAATTGTAGCGTGAATTTTCGCGCGCGTAACACACGAGGTGCGCTAAAATGGCGCACCACATTCCCGGTTATTTCTGTAATGTGGAGTAATGCGCTGAGGACTCGCTGGTGGTATTTTAATGGCCAGGGATTCCACCTCGGTGACGAGGACGGAGATGTGTCTGGCTAGCACAGCTGAGGACAGCGAGAAATTAAACTGTACTGATTCAGGACTCGCAACAAAATAGACTGTCGATACTGTTGCTATTTAAAATTTATTTGTTTATGTTACGAATGAACTGGAAATAATAAGACAATTACAGACACGGACGCATAGGTACGTGGACATACCTACACGCACGCATGCACGCACACATTTAACTGTTTCTTTTAGATGTGTCTGAATAAATAAAACAAAATACGAATAAACCTTCATTCATGGTAGGTTGCATTGAATTTACATATTGGCAGCAATACACACTCATTTCTAAAACCACATTTGCATTTCTCATGTAGAATGCCATAAATACAACTTGGCGTTCGTATTCGCGAAAAACCCGGACAAATTTACATTATTCCATTCTAACGGAATATTTTATGTTTCTGAACTAATTTAGCTTATTTGTTTATTATAGGAATTATTACGATATGTTTCATTTTTAGAATATTAAAGTATTTGTTAGATACTGTTGCTAAGATGGGAAAATTAGTGTTACAAGTTTACACAAAACAACCATTTAGTTAACTGCAAATTAGAGATAAGGGGTACGTATGAAGAGAATGAAGAATGTAGGAGAAGGACATTAATGCTGTAAGGATAGTTATTTGACAGTCGGTTCTCTTTGCCTATGCCCTAAAGGATGTGTAATAATATAATAATAAAGTTATTATTATTTAAAGTAATAAATATTATTATTATTATCAACACAACTGTCAATCCTACATAGTTAATATAACAATATTAAGTTAAGCGTGTTACGGGCATCTCAATAAATGAAATAAGTAGAGTATCAGCTAAACAGAGTCATTACTTAGTGGAGAAGCCGTGACGCACAAAGAGAACGCACGCGCAGACGCGCGCATAAATCAGCCGTGAACTTGGCGCCGATCTGATTTACCGGCTTGCTACGTTGCTCCTTTTGCTCACATCGGCTGGTGTTTGTTTATGGCCGCAAATTTGGATCGCTAAAGATAGGGCGCTCGGAACGATAAAGAAACATTCGATTCTGTTCACTACTACCTGTGTTTGATCTAAGTAACTTAGAAAGTACTCGTATATAATCGAAGTCATAAATCCTTTTATTAGACTGTCTCGTTGGTTGAGTGGTTGCAAGCGCGACTACCGATTGGGAGGTCCTGGGTCCAAATCCCGGGTCAGGTAGATGCTATTGGATTTTTTTAATTATAATTTTTATTAATGTCTCGGTATGTGTACCTAGTGAAATGTGGGAGAGTACTGCACCCCTCTTCCTACCCCTTTGGGGATAACACGCATGATTATAGTTTTTTTTATAAAGCCTTTTATCTATCTACTTTCAGACGCTTTGAATTGCCTAATATAGAGTGCTAAGAACTAGGAAGAACTACTGAATACAAATGCGGATGTACCTACTACTAAATACAATATTAGTAGGGTATGTACCTACATATGTATTTGTATGTATATAGTAGTGTACATATAGTAGGTACATATATAACAAATATATATATAAATTCTTTTCATTCCAAACTGGGTTTGGTCACAAAACAACACGTTTAAGAGTAGGTATACATATAATCATCATTCACCCTTTTATGTATGGTTTTACTGTTGCGCATAAGTCTCATTTGAGAATAATGCCTCGGTTCCAAAATGTGGTTTTATTCCAATGTACGAACAACGAACGAATAATATTATGATGTAGTTATAATTACCACCTCAATTATGTCACCTTGTAATATGTTTACTTTAAAACACCTAACCACAGAAACAAAAATAAATGTATCTTATGTTGTTACATAAATTTCTTGTTGATAAATGAATATTTAGCGATTGTCGCTAATAAAATTTGCAGTATATTGCGAACTGATGTTTTACGAAAATGAACGTAAACACATCTATTCTTATCACGAATGATATAAATATTTTGAAAATATTCGTTTATGTATGAATAATATTATAATTTATAAATTCTTTACAGTTTATTAAATAAAAAATATTTTTTTCTTATTGTTGGATTACAATGGAAATATTAATAATATTAATATCTTACGCTAAGAACAAAATTTTATTACGGGTCATCATCATCATAAATATCAGTCCACTGCTGGACATACGAATGCCTCTCCGATAGCACGCCACTGAGCTCTGTTATTACGAATATATGTAGAAACAGAGCCACATAGCTTAGACGGTACGTAGTCGTCTTTACATTTCCCATCGCACGAGTAAAATATTGTTCTAACAACTGTGATTTTATTTTACTCTTGTCATTCAAAGAAATAATAATAATCGACCCATTATAATTGCACTATTGGAATATGTTTTTCCTATCATATTGAGAGAGTTAAGACCATAGTCTGCCACGCTGGCCAAGTACGGGTTCACACACAATAGAAATTTTTTTTTTAGTTCTAAGGTGTGTGTGTAGGTTTCCTCACAATGTTTTCCTTCACTGTTAGCAAGTGATATTTAAATTTAAAACGCACTTTTGTAAAGAGGTGCGTGCCATGGATTTGAACCCAGAACCCCGAAGTAAGAGGCTGAATTCTAAACCATTCCGCTATCACTATAAATAAAGGTAACATCCCATAAATACATAAAGTGCAAAACAATTTTCTATTATATTATTGAGCCTTATAAATACATAAGTACGTAAAAATATATGAAACAGCTAATAAATAAATCCGGACCCCACTCGCTCTTTTTACGATTTGTAATGCATTTAACATATTGCGCTTTAAAAGGTGCATTCATGGAAATGCATTAACGGTTCGAGTAGTTTTATAATGTAACCGTAATGTAATTTATATGTAACCGCCTTATGGCTTAATAGCTAGAGAAAAATAGCCTTTTAATTTATTCCTATCTAAACACCAATACTATATTTCTTATTTTTTTCATTTTATTTCAATATATACGTATATATTTAGTAGATTTTGCCCACGCAAAATTCGATATCACGATAAATTCCAACGATTGTTTGTTGTTAATTAATATCTAACTTTCAAACCATTAAAATTTCATACAATCTTTCAACCTTTAATTGAGCTACCTCCCTGAGTAGTAAAATGTCATAAAACATAAACAGAAATTTTTCTTATTATCTAATGGCATAAATCTAATTTCAGTTGTGTCATTTCCAAACCGATATTTCATAATCATTTTTTTCAAAAAACCCTTTTTAATATATACATATTTACCTCATTTTAGTATCAATCCATCAATCAGTCTTTCTGTCTGTTCTTTTATATTTACGTATTTAATAATGGTGTCATAACTTTTCCAAACATTTATTAAAACAAAAACTCGTGTACAGTTTGTAAGATTAGTGTTTAATAGATGTTATTGATTCAAAATTTTCTCTACCATATTGTAAGTAGGCTAATCGTCAATATAATTAAAAATCTATGTTGTACTCTTACTACAACTGCCTTACTATTTAAAAACATAGCTACCCTAATATGTAAAAAAAATTTGGCCGGAATTTTACCGGGCATGTTTTATTATTATATAATAATTGTTGTTTCTAACGTGACGAATACTTGGTCCTGGCGTGTTTGTTTATTCGTATCTTTTATATGTTACCAGGGAACCCAAACGACAAGATCCTCTACGGCAGACCGAACAAGCGTCGCAGTGCGTCCTTCCCCGCTCCACGCTCCCTCGACAGGCGTCATTCGCTCCGAATCTTCGGCTCCTCGAGCAAATACCTCCAGCGCTGTGCCTCCACCAGAAGCCTTCACCACAAGCATGTGAACACCACCGACAGCTCCTCATCCACCGACTACCCGCCCAGCGTGGAATCCGCATCGCCTAGTAAGCATTCTATTTCACGATTGTTATTGTATGTCTAGTTACTTAGTTCAATTTTACTCTTCTTTTTTTTTCTTACTCTCTAGTGCGTCGATGGATTTCGATTCGGCTTTTTACACGTGAGTTACCGTATCTCAAATTATCATTGAATCCACTTGCCCGTTGTATTAAGGGAGTTATATGCATATACATATAAATTAAAACTGAATCGGCTTAATTTCTGCTTCTGTTTGAGTCTAGATTTGCATTTTATTTTGAAAAATTTTTACCAACTTTTCTGCTATTTAATCACAAAACATGCACATATATAGGTACGATGCAATGTACTAGTTACGGCAATATCCAATCATGTTATGTATCAATAAACGTCATATCTCATTGTCGGTGCATCAGAAGCTGTTGCTGTCATTTAAAAATATTGGGCTCCAGAATGTTGAGGTGCAACAAAATATGGCCAACAATTAAAAAAGTATATACATTAGTTTTGCATGAGTTTAGTGCTGAACATGTTGAAACATCTTCAGCGACGCCCTAATTGATATCTTCTTCATCGTTCTTCCAGAAAAAGTGTCGTTGCTCTCCCGCTTATTCAGACGAAGCGGCCGCAGCAAGCAGACCCGTGCGATGAGCACTTTCTCTGCCCAGTTCCCGCCCACCGAGTGGTTCAACTCCAAGGCGGTGCACCTACATTGCGTCGCAACCCAGACCAATTCCAAGGTGAGCTTCAAACACAATCTAATACATAATAATGATGATTAGAAATATTACATAGACTTTGACTTAAGTTCTCATGTTTTGTTTTTATTCGAGTGATGCCGATTATAATCTTGTGTTTCTTTTTACTTTCAGGAGTCGTTGCAGAGTCAAACTTCATACGTGTCATCGTACTACGACGGTTCGGAAATTAGCAATCGGTCGTCGACACTTCCTCGGAGGCACAAAAGACATCTCTCTACCGAATCAGGGCTTGCCGGCTCTGTACAGTACGATCACTCGCCAGTGAGGCATTCGAGTCCAAGTTCCGGAAGTCTTCCAAGATCAACTTTGAGCAGGAGTTCAACGAACAAAACCATCTTAGATCATTTTGGATCTCCACAAAGACATAGCGACCCCAAACTAAGGGATAGTTCCAGCGGCAGCTTACGAAGGGTAGACTATTCAGATCATGTAATGTCAACTAGCGGACCATCGAGCTTGGAGAGCACCAGCACACATCGAACACCAAGAAAAGAATGTAAAAATGGGCAAATAGACAACCAAAATTCGCCAATGAAAAGGAGCTACCACACAAGTGGTAGCAGCGGTCATTCCAGCTTAGAATCACACATATCAGACCGCACACTGAAACCTTCACCTAGTCATAGCAACGGAGCGCCGGGTCTTAGCAGAGCACAATCTCTGGTCAAAGTTCAAAGTTTGCAGAGTTCACCTAAAAGTTTACATAAGTATAGGACTAAGCCACCGATAATCGGTGGTGAAACTGTAAAGAATGGAAAAAATATTTCACCCAAAACTTCACCAAAAAACTGCCAATCCACACCCAAAAAAACCGCTACCCCTTTGCATAACAAGACCCTTGGTGCTAAAGTAGAGAACCCAGCCACAACAATGCTTGCAAGTTCTAACTCTAATAATTCGATTACTCTTAAAGTTACAACTAATACCATTTCGCAGAACGGTGGAACGAACACCAAAGTGTATGTACAAAATTCTCCGGTTCGTTCAGTTATTACTTTTGAAAACGGAAAAGTTACCGAAACTAGTAATGGAAGCAACATTTATATTATTAACGACGACAGACAAGTGGTATCTGTATCTCAAAACGGCGTAACTAATCAAACGACAAAAAATCCAACGGAAACTTCATTTGATGTATCTGTTGAGAAGAAAAAACAAATGTATCAAGAGCAAGAGCCGATTAAAGTTCAGGAAAACAAATTCAATAAAAATTCGATGCACGATACAGGAATGAATAACAATCGCAAATTATCATTGCAAATTGGCGGAGCGACTAATAATAATAGCTTTATATATAAAAATCAATTGAACAATACCAATGAAGTTGCATCTAATCCGTCTTCGCCTGCTATACACAACAACATACACAATTTGGAAACAACGACGAACAGCAATCCGTCGACTCCCACTAAGAGTTACGACAACATTATTGGATCTTTGGGTAGTCTAAGATACCAAAAGAATGCTCTATCCTCAGCAAACAGCGGTATTCAAACGAATATAAATTCGAATAGCGAACTCAAAAGTGTCGATTTGTTAAAAAAGGCCGCAGCATTACAAATGCTCAACGGCCTCCCAAACGTACACAATCACAACAGAATGAGTTCTGAATCGATAGCGAATTTATTAACGAAGGGTATTGACCAGAAACCGACGGTGCTCGGCTCGGAACCAAATCTGGCCTTAAAAAAGCAGGAACCAATAAAAGATATTAACACTTCTACTGAGAAGATAAATTGTTTAGAAAACAAACAGAAAAGGTACAGCCTCAGTCAGGAAGGCAAAAAGGACAATCAGGATTTTTACAATTTTCCGAGTTTGAGCGACTTGAGCTTTAATTTCACTAGTTTAGCAGCGCAGAAGATTTTAAAGGGCGTCAGTATAAATAGCGTGGATACGTTGGTCGAATTAAACATGGCCGCCAACTCCGAAAAGCAGAACAATCGCGATGTCGCCGCGGTGTGCACCGACTTCGGCCTTGTATAGTACATAAGAATTGTTAATTTTGTTAAAATGTACAATAGTAGCCTTAACACATAATCATAAGCTAGTTGTATTACTTATTCATAACTTCTTCATAACATACCTATTTTAGATTCGCAATATAATTATCATAGTTAGTTTGATCTTTGTACTCATTTGAGATTTTGTACTCCCAACTAAATGATTTTATCCCTTACATGTATCCTTCTAATGATTTTTTTAGTCTTTACTAACTTATCTTCGAAAGTATCAACTTAGGAAAACAATGTATCGCAGTATTCATTCGAATCGATGTTATCGTAAGGTTCGGTAAATTCTTAGTTTGTAACTCGCGCGAAATATATTGAGACAATAAATTATCTTCATATGTATTGGCCTAAGAAGTAACCATCCAAAAGGAAATTTAGTGCCTAAGACGATTAATAATTGCCTTAAGATCGTAAACTCATTAATAACCTATTAGACAACTGTATACTTACTTCCATTTCGCTAACTTCTTGCACATTTACTTCAACTATCACTCCTTTAGTATTAAAATTACCTACCTTTTTCCACACATTTGCACTTCTGTTCGTGCCATCACACTTTCCAGCGACAAAGTTGAGTACAAACTAGAATACCTTTACCCATAAAACAGATTCCATCCAATGATGGGAATTTATAACGACTCGTTTTGTAAAATGTCATGTATAAGTGCCATAAATAAAACCATAATATAATGTGAGAAGAGCAAATCAGGCAATGGGATTGGTAATGAATGATTGGTTGACATTATATTAATTTGTTCACTGCACTCAAAGTGCAGGAGAAATAAAGGGTAATATTTATTCATTAGGAAATATAATCGAAAGTCAATGCATATTAGTTTAAGTGTTCAGTAACGCCATTTGTAAAGATGTATTAACAATATAAGTTGATGCTTTAAAACTGTGTGTACTTATTTATTTTTCCTCATACATGCATTTTTACGAAATATACTTTGGCTTTACGTACTTATTCAGGCTCCCTCAAGTAGTAACAATATTTTCTTACAAAATCCGAAGCGGTGTAACACAAATGTTGTTAGGATATATTCCTGTACTCTGTACGCAAGTTTACAATAGTGGCCTTGGAACCAATAAATTGCAAGTTACACATTCTCTAAAAGGGAATGTGCACCAAGCTTTTAGTCATATCAATATGGTGTAAAATAATTATAATGAATTCTGTAGTGTTAAAATAGTATTTAAATTAAAATATGTAACTTTATTTCAATTATATTCCTATTAAACTGTCATATTTTATATTCAATTCACAAATAGCTGTACGAAATGTTAAGTTCTATTTGAAATCATTATGATTATATTGTCCTTGATAACTAAGTAGGAGTGCCCCATGTCTTGATTTGCCTCCAATTCACATGAAACCAAAGCAGGCGATTCAAACAATGTTTCTTTTTCTTAGTAATAACATTAATAGACACACCAACAATAACTATCCTGATAAACATTAGATATAGTGTGCAAATTCAATATTTTGAAAATAAACAATTACGAACACATAGTTCAGATATGAAACATAAAATTTTAGGTTTATCAATGAAATGTTTCAGCATTTTGGATCACACTACCCCTTTACGGTCCGATAAATTCTTCGAAAACCATAATATGCAAAAATTCTTTTAAAATACTTCAAAAGTATTTTTGTGAATATACACATGTTTACGAGTATCATCATCACCCTTTAATCATTCGATTGTTGGGCACGGCATTCTTAGAATAAGTTTAAGATCATAGCTTGCCAGTGGCCAAGGGCACTTTGGCACAATTCACAAATTAGTGAACAATATGGATAATTCTAATGTGAATGTTTCATCACTATGTTTTCCCTTACTGTTCTTGAAAGTATTTACATAATATTGTTTTTAAAGCACAAATACTTTAAAAGATGAAAGCCAGGTTTTTTTCAAGGAGTGTTGGCATATAATTTAGATATTATTATTGAAGTCACATCACATTGGTAATCCCTTAAGCTGTAGGCAGAAGAATGTAATACATTCCCTCATTTCACCAATGACATTTTTATGTCTAACCATGGAATAAGTGGTTGGCCTATGGCCATACATTTGTTTTAATTTAGACTAAGGTAAATTTTCTAGCGAAAAATCTCTACTAAACGATCTGATTTGGAAAAATCCATTATCAAATCAAACCTAAAATCTTTTGATAAACATTCAAAAGATAAAATTTAAATGTTTAATGATGATGATGATGAAGCAGTCATACTAGCCATATTCAACCAACAAGGCAGTCTTGAATATGTTCATAACAATTGAATTTAAAGACTTCATAGATAAGAGCCATGCAAATTCATTTTGTTTACTTCTATTCATAAAAGTATTTACAATATAATTCCAAACTGACATGGTACTGGATTATCACCAACACTGGTTATAAATGAAAAAATAAAACATATAATTGTGACAAAATATAAAATTTAATTAATGCTAGTTTAAGTACCTATTAAAATTATGAGATGCCATACAAACACATAACTAAATTAGGAACAAGCTATAGTGCTGTGCTCCATAACATCTATTACTTGAGTTGGCTCGGTTTCTGGGTGATTTTTTATAGAATTCAACCAATCGTCAGTCGGATTTATCTTTTTAGGATCTGAATCAGAACTTTCACTTTTATCATCTTCTACAACATTTGGCTGATTATTTACACTATCAGTTTCCTTACTTTGCAATGAATCTTTTTTATTCTGTTCATTTGAATGTAGAGGCAACAATAAATCCATATCTCGTAATACCTTTGGAAACTGATCTGTTTGAATCCCAATGTTACACATCCGGGTACAGGTTGTGGTCTTCTCTTTCGCGTCAGCGTCTTCTATAGCATTCAAGTGCTCTTTGTCGTATTGAGCTAAATCCTTGATTATATTATATGAGTAAATATGGTCATCGTCGGGGCCCACGCAGTCTTCCAATGTAAAAGTGTTAGCATCAAAATTAAGGTTCTTAAAATCTATCACACCATAATTATTAACATTATCTAATAAAGTGGACTCGTTTTCGTAATATATATGAATATTTTGGACACAATTCCTTTTCGTATTTTTGTCAACTTGGCATTGTTTACGTATAGCGTCGAGCTGTCTCAAAGTTTTCAACTCCCTCGCTTTAAGTGTAGCATAAATTCGGGCAAACGAATCTCGCACTTTAGCCTTTAACTGAAACACAGAAAATTCATTGTAAAATAGCGATGGAAATTTGGATTTTAAAATATAATGTACTTTCAGTAAATACATAATACTTACATTTTCTATATTCTTTTCAAATTCATCCAATTCATTCGCCATGTTTGTTTATTTTCCATTTTATTATGTCAATTTGACAGCCACCTGCGTTACCAATGCTAAAGTTCTATAGT
>DWDT01003703.1:0-11990 GCA_018245595.1 Microceris scylla | reverse complement strand
CACACGATGGCTGTCACGTGTGCTCTTTATCGGACTATAGCTATACTGCAACATGGCTAACTTTATTCAAATTTTGTTATTTAAAGTGCTGGGAGTTTTTTTCTCCGGCTTTTTTCTCCCGGTCTACTATAGCCCGAGGGGCGCACAAAGTCGAAGTGTAAGTATAACTAAAACATGATTTTCATTGAGTGTAGGTATATACCTCATGATGAATAAAATAATTTAAATTTTGAATTAAGTACATTATTTTGATAAATCTTGTGGGGTTCAGCCTGCGTTTGCAATGTAATCGGGAAAAATGTAATTTATTTACGACATCACATCCTCAAAAATAACAGTATTTCTTCACTATTTAATGGTTGATATTATACATGTGAACCTTCCTCTTGAATCACTCTAGCTATTAAAAAAACCCCATCAGAATTTGTTGCGTAATTTTGAAGAACTAAGCATACAGACACACAGACGGCGGAAAGTGACTTTGTTTTATACTATGTGTAGTGAAGTATGCTTGTTCATTTTAAGAAGGTTTTTGCATTGATGAAAAATAATATTTTAGGAAAAATATACAACATTGTTAATAATTGAAAAAAAGCTTACCAAGACCAGGTCCTGACCATCCATACATTCCAGTTATTTTGGTGCTTTGCTGTTCTATATTGCCCAACAGCTGGGCTTCTATCAATTGAAAGTCGGCTTGTTTCATTGGTTTGCATTGCATGTTGATACCACTTGACCGAAGGGGAATGTTGCTGTCAGGGATAAGAAAAAAAAATTACTTTTTGATGCCAGAGAGCAATGAAACAGGTTGTTGTATTAGCAACGTTTTCTTTTAAATGTCTATCTTTCTATGTTTCCTTTTTAGAATATGCCTTTAAAATCAATAAGAAAGTGGGTTCTATGTTTAAGAATTCAACATAGGCAGAAAAGTATAATTTTTTAAAGATTGGGTTTCTATGAATGTTATAGAGGTATGGTTAATTGTTCAAATATCTCAAACCTGGTATCTTCTAAATCTGGTTGGTTTAATGCAGTGACCAACTCAAGCAAAGTGTGCAATTGTCTTGGTGTTAACAACACAATGAAGGATCCTAGCAAAATTTGAACCTCCACCTTGGGACCCTCTACTTCTTCTGAATGTTTAAGTTTCAATGCCATTTCCTGCTGGCCTGTTAACTTTGCAAATAATATAGGCTCAGGTTGATTCACTTTCTCTTCAGGTGTCGCTTCACGAGATTGTTCTGATTGACTTCTTTCTTCAATAATTTCTTTGATTGGATCTGCTTCTATTGTTGATATAACACTTCTTGTTTCATAGAATACATCAGATAATGTACTTTGGTAGTTTGCATCTGGAGTCTCTACAGAAGTACCATCTGACTTGTCTGCTTGTGATGAAGCTGACTTCTCCATAATAAGGCTAGGCGCCATCGTACGCAGTTTTGATGGAAATTCATCAACATATAATGTTACACCAGTAAATTTCACCTTCTTATTAGTATATGTCGCAACTATGTATGTTTTAGACTTCTCTGGATCTGTTGCCTCTGGCATAGGTTCAGATCCAGCCTCATCAAAGTAGTCAATGCTAAAAATAAAAGTTGCAAATATAATATCAAGATCAAGATATATTATGGTAACTTATAATTCCTTAAATCATTGTTACTCACTTCTGGATATGAATTTCTAATGCAATGCCTCTGTCACCATTTTTAGGAACATGTTCTATTCTTATTTTTGTATTTACAAATTTTACTTTTACTCTGCTAAGTACTGAAACATACATAAATAAATGATTATTACAGAACTAATATTTCTCACAATGTGTAGTTCATCATCATTCATAGACAAAATCATAATGTAGAATTAAAGACTATCAGCTTTGAGACTGCACATTATTGGAACAAGGAAAAAGAGATACAAAAAAAGGACTTTGGAACTGCTTACTTGAATCAATTGCATGGGCAAACATCTCAATACCCTCCACGGGATTGGACTCCTGAGGACCAGCCTCTTCGCGAAGGCACTCTGCTGCGAGCTGCATTGATGATGACATTGATGACCACATAGACTCCAACATTGAAGACACTGTTTAATTTTGATTTCTGATTGATAGTACCAGACACATAACTTACAATAACATACATTTACTCACAGTTACAAAGTTTTAATCACAGGAAAATAGTTAGATAGTTTAGATTAGATAGATTGCTAATAGCAATATCCCATAACAAAATAGATGGTAAGCCTATCCAAAAATCCAGGTTCTGCAATACTGCTAGGAATTTTAAGTTAAGAAAAACCTGATATTATACAAGCCAGGAATCAAACCTAGTACCTCTTGATCAGCAATTGCTCTTGCAACCATTTAGGCCAACCAAAGAGGCAGTAATTGATATTATGTATAAAAAGTATATTATTAAACATAATAAATTAATATATGCCTGGTGTATGGCAATAGGCTCCCAACGGTTCCATGGGACTTAAACATAACATGGTGAAACATGAGAGTACTACATTCCTCTGTCCACCCTTTCAGATGACAGACATGATGCAATGTTATAAATTAATATTCATGTGGTTTATAATAAAATGCTCATATTGATTTTATCATCATCATGAGCACAACATGATGATAAATTGATGAATTTATCATCATCATTAGCATAACATCATCCACTACTGGATATAGGCCTCTTCTATAGCATACCACTGAGCTTGGTAGTGACAATATACATA
This sequence comes from Microceris scylla, assembly GCA_018245595.1. Lineage (NCBI taxonomy): Eukaryota > Metazoa > Arthropoda > Insecta > Lepidoptera > Hesperiidae > Microceris > Microceris scylla. The sequence continues at coordinate 9,251 of DWDT01003703.1, read as the reverse complement.
AAGTAGCTGATACCCATTGAATTCAAAGAGCTGCAGATTGAGCTCAGTGATGTGCTATTGGAGAGGCATATGTTCAGCAGTGGAAGAGAGTAGGCTGATGATAAGCTCGTCAGGTCTTTATCTAAATTACCTTGTTCCACTCGCACTTTAGGCTGCACAGTGAGCGACAAGCCTTTAATTTCCACTTTGGAGTCATCTTTGAATAACGTAGACCAGGGTATCGTAACTGTGATCTCTTGCATATGACCATCCACTATCTCCAGTGGCCAATTTTGTGCATCACCCAGTTCATTGAGTGCCTTAAATTGTTTACAGATTCAATTATTTAAGACTAAACCAAAAAAAATTATAAAACAATATTGTTAGTTCTATAATCCAAATAACTTCATTAGAAATTTCTTATTCATTTTGGCTATCAAATATGTAATACAATCGTGCCGGGATATAAGGCAGCTATGAAATTCTCTTAGTTTATTTCTTAAAATAATCTTAACTAAGTAATTACATGTATTTGAAAATCAATATGGTTTGATTGGCCCACATAGTTGATTTATCATCTATGAAGTACTTGTGTTTCTAACTTCTAATGCTAACTATTCAAGCTCTGTATCTTGCTGTATTCATACTATTGTTAGAAATGAATTTCTAGCATTATTAAAATATTGCCCTTAATTCCTCATATTTATATATGGTTTTAAAATCTGAAACTTAATTTCAAACAGAACTGTTTGCCTGCTATTTGTGCCTGCCACATACTTAAGATATAGCAAAAACCTGTGTATACAATTTACAAGTGTACTACTGAAAAAATCCATGTATATTTAGACAAGTTAGTATGTTCACAATTTTAATGTGTACTAGTATTTAAGTAAACTTGACTTCTCAAGATTCTAACATATGAATGACACATTCAACCAGGAAGATGTGTCAATAATTAATAATTAATGACTGAATATTTTATGTAATTTTGTTAATGATATTAAGAATCTAATTTAATGTATAATAAATTATTTGCTAACATTTTGCATGCCTTAGCAGGCAGAACTTGGACATACTAATTTATGAATGTAAGCCAGGAAGAGAATAAATAATATTCAAGTATTTGAAGGTCAAACATGGTGTATAAAGTTAGTCTGTGAATACTAATTATATTTAATATAAACAAGCATTTTGTTTAGGTATCTGTACCATTTTGTTATGTAGATAGCTTGTTTGAATAATTGTGTTAGTTTAATTTAAAAATAATAACAGTTTGGATCAAATCCATATGTCAATATTATCTAATTGACCTTGCTCCCCATTACAATAGATATCATACTCATTGTATTGTTCAACTGAGATTTCATAAGTTAAAGGATTCTTTGGGATAATTTGTTATTCAAGATACACTTAAGATAAAGAGATTGCAAACAACAACATTGTAATCAAAGTTTTCTTTGTTCAAGCAGATTATTTAAAACACGTGTTGATTTAAATGAATATATTACGCGCATATAAAATTGGCAAGGACGCACGGACTGCAATAAAAGTACACCTTTGAGAAATAAATAATTGAGAAGCTTAATATATAAGAAATAAAAAACATATTTACCTCGCAATCAAGGCTAACATCTGAGACCGTCCCTGTTCCATTGTACAGGTCGACACTCAGCTGATTTAGAGTTAATTTCTCTTCAAGAAAATTGCCTAGATAACGTTGGAGCAAATATCTACAAGCTCTCTTTTTGATGCTTTCAGACCATGGTAAATACCACAACATCTTCAGAAATGTTTAAAGATCATCACACTTGAATTTTTACTTTTGTGCGTAATGACTATTGTGATTTGCGTGTGATTGACTTCTGCACGTAAATAAACATAACGTTCCGTATTACTTTCGCTACTGGTCACAGATGATATTTGTTTTGTTAAATAATTTTCAATCTGTATTTACTTGTCATTGCAAGCAAGTGGAGGTTCCACTTGTTTGCAAGCGTGTCGTAAACTCAAGTGGAATAGATCATGGAGCGTTTTGAGCGTGGAGGTAAATACTAAATAATACAAATGGCGAGTCAGTAAAAAGAAAGCAAAAGATTTAAGAGGTGAGATTATAATCTGTAAGCCTTAAAAATAAACTTAAATAATTATTGATTAATTTGATTTTATTGAAAAAAATTATATTTTTTTTTTATTTCTTTATATGTATATATACGTGTATATTGATTATAAGCTGCAATTATTTTTTCTAAACTGGTTTAACATAATTATGTTTACCTGTGGAGGCACGTTGAGCATCCGCTGCAGAAACATCACTTCTACTAAAAAAATTCTTACCGCATGAAATAACTTAAATTTCAGGGTCGCCATCTTTGTTGCTTTGAGTTTTGAAAATCCCGCTAATTTTCTCAACGATCGCGACGATCCACCTTTTCAGATGGTTTGTCGTGAGTTTCGCGTGAGCGTAAGTCATGACGTCATGAGTAACGTTTTCGCCGCGACCACAACGACCGCGGTCGTTATGTGGAACGACTAAAGAAACATTTAGATCGTTGTGGACGCTTTGTGGAACCCACCCAACATGTTTGTTACATATTTATTAACTCATTGCAAAATATGCTAAAAATTAATATTTAATGTATAAATATATTGAACCAGGAATAACATTGCCATTGCATTACATTAATGGTACTAATATGAAGTTTTGGGAGAAAGTTTATATTTGTTAAGCTTACAGCTGAAACGCAACACATCTGATGAAAAGAAGGATATCAGTCGATAACCGATAGTTTCATTTGGCTTTGGGTTGTTATGCTGCTCAATGGCGACTTGTTATTGCTAGAGCACTCTTTTCGCCGAAATTTTTATCACATAAACATTTTTAAGCGTTACGAAAATGTAAGATCACGAGAAGAGTAACGGGAAAAAGTTGTGGTAAGCATCGTGCAAGACGCGTAACTTAGCCTTTTGACTGAATTGAAAACGGTTGGCATAAAATCACTTTTCGATAATTCGTTTTTTGTCTGTTTTGTAATGACGTATAAACAATTACTGTCTAGATTTTGCAATAATGATAGCATAGTTTATGGTATGTGTTTTTGTTTACTGTGTCGTCATAATGCTCCATAGTATTCTCCAACGGTGTGTACTAGGTAAATTACATAAAATTATAATAAAGTCTATGAGTAGAGAGCCAAAGCTATTGCTATTATTCCTTAATAAAATAGAACGGTTCGTTTCGGTTAGATCACTTACATAAAATTATTAAGCCGAGCAAAGTTGCCATCGTGATCCTTGAATCTTGGGCTTGAGGGAGATTTTTTACGTTACAAAATCTGTGCTTCACAGAAACAACAATATATTTTATAGAAATAAGTAATAGGAATTTCTTTACCTACTTTAATTAGAAGTTTCACTGCTATCGTACGTGGGCTTCGCGAACATTTTTAAATTAAGTTTTGACTTTTAAACCGAGTTAAGGTAATTGAATTTTTTTTGCGTCACTTGTGTAATGTACACGAACATAAATCGTAGTTTGAAAAATGTAAAAGTATTCAGTTAAGGTTATAGAGAAAAACGAAACACAATCTTAGTATTTATTTCTGTTAACGTAAAAATACATTCAGGTCTCTAGCATTTTTTTATTCGATTTGAAACTTGCAATATTAACGGTCTCTTTACTACAAGAGTAGATAGTAAGGGTATAAATTAGAAATCCCTGGTTCGTAGAGAAAAATATCGTTGCAGTAAATTCTCGCTTGCCCACTCCAGTATTTGAAAAAGCCATACAATTTGTAGTATTTATTATAAGCATTATTTCTACCCTTGATACTTTTATTTGACCTAAAATGATTAAATATTTAATGACATTATAGAAATAATTTTCTTAATTATGTAATATTACTTTTGCTTACCATTATTGCTCTTGTAATAAACATCCAATATTCTGTTAAGTTTTGCGGTTGGCCATGACTTATTCTCCGTAAAGATAATTTTTTCTGTGGAAATAAATGCCTAATAATAAGCTGTAACTCGATATTATCACATTACAATTCCCATTTAATATTATCTATAATACTTATTATTTTAAATAACATAAACATGGCATCGAGAATGAAATATCAAAACAGTACCTTTGCAGTCTCCCAATGACATTAGTATTTTATAATATGGAAGTCCTTTAGCTTCTATGGTTCGTACAAATTTGAATTCCATTGAATGTTGTATGAACATGAAAAGAAAACTAAATGTTGTGTATAAAGCCATTAATAATATTGATCTAAGCAAGTTAGACGTGAGTGCCTCAGTAAAGCTACTAATCACCTCACTATTAATTCAGTACACACGTGTATGTCATATGTAGGTATAGTTCTTAGGTGTTTACAATTGTCTGGGTTTCGAGGAAACATTGACAGGGCATTCATTGTGTCGTAGAAACAATGTTGTAGGGTGTAATTCAAGGGTCTAGCTACCTATTGTCTATAAATCTATATATTAATACGTGATGCCAAAACTTTGGACCCCCTTTTACGAAAATTGCGCGGACGCAGGAGCATAAAATTTTGGCACACTTATAGTTTATGTGCAGGAGAAGTGCAGAACGCTAATATTTTTCATACATATATAGATATATGTACATATGTAGAATCTTTTTCGTTTACGGTTAAAGTCTGTGGTCAAATTGAGAATGGATTAATATTGTTTGTCTTTAATATTTAATGTATGTATAATATGTATTACAAATAACTTAAATTGAATAAAATAAACCATTTATTATTTATATTCCCATTGTCAATGTCAGACATGAGACGTCAACAACACGTCAATAATAATTGTTATCAATGAGTAGCACAGATGAAACATTTATATAACCGTAGTCTTTGACATTAAAACCCAGACAACGCTCAAACTGATTTTTTTATAATTCACGACCGAATTTCGATCGCTACTGGACCACTAGTTTTAATAAATCTGTGTACAGAGTCAGAACTGAGGGCACTGTGATTCTCAGCACTAATCTACTACATAAACAATATTCAAGGAACAATAGAATAAATAAACTCCATATATATAACTTGCTAATTCGATACATCTATATAATTAGCACTTTTCTCTAATAATCTAACTACGTGTCCAATTTTGCTCGTTATTATTGACATTGACCGGGCATTATGAATAGCGCGTTCCTTAAATACTTAACCTATGTCATGTACCCATATTGGTATATAAAATCAAGTAACAAGTAAAAGTAACCTGTAAATGAAAGTAACATGGATAAGACATTTCGTTGCTTCATCACAGTGATGGGTATCGATGCTTTTATGTGCAGTATTAAAATGTTATATACGCCTCATAGTACGTGCTATTACCTAAGGAGATACACGTCGAGTGTGTGACGAGAACCATGGCTTTATTGTTATGGTAATAAGGCATTTTGTGCTAACGTCGTGCTCATTTATTAAGCTTTAAGATTCCGAGGTGGTAACATATTTTAAAATCACAGGCATACGGAAGGAAAGAAAGGCTACCGGACTATTGTTTGTATCTAGTCGTTACAGTTCAAAAATACATCACGCTGTATAAAACACTAATTGAAAGGTTGTATTCATAAATTCCTTTTTTAAAATTTAAAAATTGATATTAGGCCGAGTACCTACACAATTTCACCGTTCGAAACGATGTCAACGCGCGATCGGCACCGATACGGGCCGCACAAAATTCACTTTACCCAGATAGGGCGGCCACAATCAATTTCAGCTCTACTTTGCCCCCGACGGCGGTACAGATAAATATCGCCGAGGTGCCTTGAAATCCGTAATCCGTATTTCAAAACAATCTCACCCGATAATCGCGGCTGTCGAGCGGAGTTACTCTTGCTGAACGGCCGCCAGAGACGTAAGTTTTTATGGCATAAGAACAGGAGCAAGGAGCCGATGTCTACCCACTGATCATCAGCTTTAAAGCGATCTTGCTCCTTAAATATTGTATACATGTACAAATTTAATGTCCGAGCTGATGAGTACCTAATATTATATTTATCAGTTATAAAACGATCCGGCTCTTATATATAAATATTTAATATGTAACACTAAAAAAACGTAAAATCAAATACGCGCCCCCAAGAGGTAGGCAGAGAAGTGTAGTACACTCGATGTTTTACCACTTAAGGTTACATATAAATATGAATATATTTATATATGTCAGATGTTCTATGTCAGAACTGATGTGTATCTACTGATCAACATTTGTAAAATGATCCAGCTCTGACATCTACATATTTACACTTGAAGATACTTCTTTTTACTTCTTTTTAAGATATAGTTAAAGTATAGAAAAGGAGTGCAGAAAACTAAAATTGATATGTAATATGCAAATATTACAAATACATTTAATTAAATGAAACCTTATTTGCATTCCCAGTGTCAATTTCAGATAAATAACAATCTGTTGTCAAACAGTAGCGCAGAGGAAATATACATAGAACCGTACTATTTGACCTTAGTAACCGAATTTCGAACGGTACAAAACATGCGTAACATATAACTACATACGGAACACAATATTTGTATTTTATAGATACTGTCAACAAATGTGTCACCAGCCTATTATTACGAGCCTGCGATTAGTTCGTGCTGCTTCTGAAGGCTAAGCTGTCACCACTCACATCATAATACATAGATGCCTGTTTACGAATTCAATACGATGAAACTTAAAAAGCAATAAAAACACTCCCAGGCGAAAAGTGTTTAGCTATTAGGTTTATGGTTCGAGAATCCCAGGCGAGAGGGTTCTGTAACATTTTAAGTTACTATAAACCCGAAGCAGTGATACCCTACTGGTTAAGAATTCAGCCCCTCACTGGGTTCAAATTCATGGCGCGCGTGTTTATAAAAGTGCGTTTTAAATATCAATTGCTAACGGTGAAGGAAAACATCGTAAAGAAAACCTACACACTTTAGAATTAAAAAAAAATGTGTGTGAACTCTGCCAACCCGCACTTGGCCAGCGTGGCAGACTATGGCTTTAACCCTCCAAATATGAGAGGAAGATCCATATTCCAACAGTGGAACTATAATGAGTCGATTATTATTATTATTTATATAAACCAGAAAGTAAACCTGACATAACTCGTAGAGAGTATCTTTCTACAGACGCTCACCGGCGTTGCGTCTACAGAAGAGTCACCGTTTAAGTGTATATACTTACATACAAATTTCGAACTGGTTAATGCTTGAACTAGACTACCACAATGCAATATAGTTTTAAAAGTATCAACTATTTAAATGACCTTTCATTTTAACCGTGGTTTATGTTCCTTCAGATACAATAGCAGACATATTACAATAATGCGAATTCAACAACCTGTACATAAATGACCTGGCCGTTTACGACCACGGCGACATGACTTTTGCTCAGCTCATGTATCCTATTTTTGGCTTTTTACATAATAAATATCTTACGTGTAAAATATCTTGGTGAGTCCCTGATGGCCACCGTACGACAGCAGTTGGCAGAGCAGCAGAGCCGCAAGCAGCGCCCGCGGCGGCGACATCGCGCCCACGCCGCCGCCGCATTGGCGTCTCGCACCACCTATCACGGCAACACCCGAACACTCGCCGCCCGCCCCGCTCCAAAGTAACACTTTTTACTATCTATACTGCTTCAAATTTATTATCTCTAACACTTATAATGTTCACTGGCAAACACAAATGCAATAGGTACTCGTATCCGAACGCGATCACTTCAGTTCCAAAAAAATAAGCGTCTGTTTATAACAGTTTTAGCACTTAAAATCTTGTCAACAGTTTATACGTCCGTGCATTAAATATTTGAATGGCTACGTTTTAAATATAACGTAATCGGTAATCATTGTAGTATCCAACTATTCAATAACTTGATGCTTTCGTCGATCCAAGTTTCTTCGTCGTTTCGGCGATATAACTTTGTACAATTCACAGGTTTTACACTGCACGTGTATCTGAACGCAGGCAGCGCGTTTATGGCGGGAAAGCGTCGAGGTGAGCTTGAAATGTCAATTCATTTTTACTCGTGCCATAGTAAAATAAGATCAGTATGTTCAAATTTAACCCGTACCCTATGTGACATTTGCCTATTAACAAAACTCATTATATTGTATGCTGACATACGGCTCCTAGGCGTTTTGGTTTGTACACCCAATAGTTAGAGTTTCTGCACGAAATCGCATTTAACATTAATACACAGAGTGAAATGAATGAGCTTACTGTTCCTCATTTACTGTGACGCGACCACCTATACTCAAGAGCTGTTAGAAGCGCACCCACTTTCTTCTTTCACGACTCTTAGTAAATCTCGTAACAGAAAATTTGATGCGCTTACATTATTAATTAAAGACTTTATGCAACAACATTTCTAATCATAGATATGAGGCATTATATATTAATTATGTAGAAATTAATAAGTGGAATGTATGGAGGTTAATTACGTATAACAGCGAGGAATTGTTACTGGCAGTATGACTTATTTCCTAGTCGCCTTTAATGAAACTTAAAAAATAATATGCCAATGATTTAATAGCGTATAGACACAATAGATATTGGAACCCTATGACTTGAGTTTGGCACGAGGTCTCTTAGTACTAAATCTGCGTTCAGCACGGGCTCATTCAGAACATGAACTATCGGTAAGTTTAAAATACCAAAATAATTCTACCAGATACAGCACATTAATAGAAATAAAATACTTTTAAAGTCACAGACGAGATAAACCAGTTTCAAGGTAAATATAAAAAATTTAGAACTATCCACATTTTCGTTCAATCTCCTGATAAATACTCGAGGAATGACAGATATTGAGAACCAACAGCGTGTTAATAATTATTATCGGAGGGTTCGTGACGACAGCGATTGGAAACGCTCGAATAACTATCAATGCTTAATAGAGTCATGTTTATCTCTCATTACGTGTTTACCCTTGGCTGCAACCCAGTTTACGTCACGGGTCCCTTCCGATACTGAGGGAGGAGTGTTTACTCTTGAAATGACATAAATTGATATACTACTTGAAACGTTCGAAGGTAGAATTCGAATAGGCAGGGTATTATGCACTTATTTGTTACGATCTTGAAAACATTTTATGACATGATTGATGAGCCCATTAAAAGGATCCACGGAAATGAGTAAGGGTAACAGAGGAGCAATAGATTCAGAAATTTGGATGTTTTTTTTTTTAACCCATTACAATTCCACTGTTGGAATACGGGTCTCCTCTCATATTAAGAGGGTTAAGGCCATAGT
>DWDT01003702.1:0-11991 GCA_018245595.1 Microceris scylla | reverse complement strand
GATGACTATTCGAGTGCTGATGACCTGCAAAGCTTTTGAATGAAGGGAAAAAATATTTTGTTTTCTCCTTATCCATTTGTGTGTCCACAAATATCCGTGTATGACCACTTTTAAATAACCTGTATTTTGACCATTTGGTCAAGAGTCATATGCTCGGTCATCAGTCAGTCAGGTCCCATCTGGTCCTAGGTACTGACTGATAGGATAGTCTTCGAAAAGAAGAAAACAGGTGACCTGTAAGTATACAGATATATGGCACTCCGTGGTCTCTGCCTATTTCATGACAGACCTGGCATGATGGCATAATAATAATAATGAACACGAAATCAATTCTACATATACTTTCCTGACGTACTACGTATAGTACATAATATTATTATGTTTACGCGGAAAACGTACCGTTTTGATATCATATGCACGTCATATATTGTGGTAATAACTGTAGGTGAATCTTAAACATTTTCTTGAGGGTCCCAAGAGCGTCATAGTCTTCCCTCCTGTCATTTTTATTAGATTTTGTGTATCAGAAATAACCTTAATTCTTTTCATCCTGAGATCAGAGTCATGTCCGACGTTCGAACCATAATAATTGATGATGATGATGACCATTATGAGACGGGTATCCAGTACCTTGACGTCATTGCAACGATAAATATAACATTTTAAGTACAAATTTTATACTCTTACGGTACACATTTTCCGTCAATTCTAATCTAATCAGAACTGATTTGATCGATTCCAATATCGATATACTAAATTGAAGTAGTTTCCGGGACACTTATGTTCAACTAATATATAAAATATTTTGCAAATTTTCACGTATGATACTCGTGAATCTTACGTAACATAACATCATGCGTCTACTTCTTCCAAGGTGTCAGCTGAGGAGTGTAGTATTTCTGTGGTATACTAATTACGTTATGCATCTCACCATGGAATTTGCTATGTTGCCATACTTCTTCTCCATTCGGTTCTACGACCATTTTTGGGTTTTGGCCTTCACAACTACATATATGCCGCCATTTCGTCTTATTTCTATACTGCCTTCTCTGAGCTGTGAACTGTTTCATCTTTCCAAGGTTTTCCCTATTACCAAACTTCGGCCACAGATCGAGACAGAGCTACAACTACACAAATTGCATTAAATATGTATATTGATTACTGCCGTGACTAGGCATCACCGGTGAAACGTAATATTGTTGATGTGAGAACATAATCTGTATGTTATAAATTGTTGGACTTTGCGGTTGTATATTATAGTATGTCTTGTAGTGATTTTTATCTAGGTATCATGATGAACGCTATATGTACGAATACAGATAATTACAATAATTAGGATTTATACTGATTTTGATAATAAAAGAAGATGCTCTTGGTTTCTTAAGTCGTAATGTTTGTGGGAAATTTATTTCTGTATCTTGCAACATTTTACATAGTATCACTTTTAATCGTTCGTTAAAAATAATTTCCATTTGTTTAATATTGTCATATTGTCACACCAGGTCCGTCACGAGGTAGACTGAGAGCATCGAGTGTCTAATGTATCTAACCTTGCAGGTCTGACGTGTTCTTTTTATATTTATCACTCTTTTCCTACATGCACAGAATTTTCGGTAATCTCCTTTTATGTTTATTGTGCGTATAGCTTAGCTATAGCTTCCAAAAGCGTGAAAGTGACACTAACTCATACCTACTGTCACGTGTACTTAAATATTTGGAATTCCTTCAAACACCAAGCTGCCAATCGTCTCGCGGGCAATGAGAGATTATACACGGAATTGCTACATGTCTCAGAACCAAGGTGTCCATTGTTCACAGTACTGTAGAATACGATCAAATGGTGCTATGCTTTCGAAGAAATGTTTGTTTACTGCACACACATTTACACCGCCATAATCTCCTACGTTTGAGGATTGGAACATTTATAATCGTCGTTGAGTAGGTGCGGTGTGTGGGAATCCACGAACTATCATAAATTGAACTACGGTTTAATTGCAACCGCATAATTACTGTTGCGGTGTAATTATAAGGGTTAATTACAGTACAGTTTGATCGATGTTAATATACATGGCGAGTTCACGGTCGTGTATGTATCTACAAGTAAAAAATATATGATCTATAGACTCTATTATACACTTAGAATACTTTAAGCCTGTATGTTAATGGCGAAATCTGAAATTACCAGAATTAGCATGTATGTAGGTACATATATAGAGAGTGGGGAATGTCGAAGGTCGTCAGGTCTGTAGGAAGATAGATGTTTGGCAGTCGGTATCTGCCCACCCCGTAAGGGACCTGGTGTAATGATAGAATTATCTATTATTTTAATATTCAAACGAAACTATTCGCTTTATGCTGGGTGGATTTGTTTAATGGTAATCCTATTTCATACAACGGTTAAGCCCTTTATAGATTAAAATATAGAGGAGGTAGAAATACAAACATTAATGTTTGAGATTTGCACGAACCCAAAAACAACGTACAAAGTTTTAAGTTTAATGTACGTACTTAATGGAGTACGTGAGTTCGGTAAGGTTAGAAATATTCAGCATTGGGTGCTTTTTGTCTACCCTGCCAACGACCTGGAGTAGTGGATCTTCAGTCATTCAAACATGACATGTATAAATTCATACTTATACAATACTGAAATATGTCTGAAGGCTGCCAAATGCTTTCAGCGATACATACAATTTTATACTACATTACTTTAATAAAATATTTTCAAATGGTTTGCTTTGTTCACCTACCAGGGAAGGTAAGTGGTTTTTATATAGGTATTACAGGCACAACTGGGTAAATACTTGTGTTTGGTAGAAATGTGTTTATAAAAAATTCATAGGAAACGGTATGATTTGTCATCAGGATACACGGTGAGTCATTTGTGGGCCTGAGGCACACGACTCAAATGAAATAATGGCATTCACCCAATCAAATATGTCCATTCATGTTGTCGTTGGACCATTAGTATGCTAATGAAGAAAAGGAAGTGGATGGTTGAGCTTAATATGCTCGATAGAATGGATTAAAACGTCAAATAAAACGGATAAAACATAGTTCATTGGATAAAAATTGAATTGATGTTAAACCAAAATTATTGACTATGAAAAAATGTGACACTCGTGAAGAAGGGCCTGGGATCTTTAAGGAGTCGGATTAGCTGAAAAATTTATATGAGATCAGCTGGCAAACAATTTAATTAAACCAAAATAAATTAATAAAAACAATGTTTGCGTATTCATAACAAACAAAACAAATGTTGCTCCAGGCAACAGATAACAGCCTAATTGATAATTCACTGATAACTGGATCAGTGTGGTCGGTGTGTCTGCAGTAACTAATATTAGGAAATAGGGTGATAACCATCCAATTGACAAGATTAAATCCGCCGGAACGTGTCTAGTGCCAATATTGACGACGATCTAACCAATATAACGCTGTGTAGCTTGTAGCAAGGCGATGTAACGATTTTACGCGGTTTTAGGTGGAATATACACTGGCAACATTGTTTCGAAATTTTAAATAGTTTATTGGAAATACCTATGTTAGTATTAAGTTTGATATTTTAAGCCCTCAGTTACAGTTGCTCTAAATCAAATGCAAAATATTCAGGCCAAGACAAGCTTAATAAGTCAACTAGACCTTAGAATTGTAAATCGTTTTATAGGTGAGCTGAAATTGCCAATAGGTAAATAAAATATTAGAGAAAAAAGAATTTTACAGATTGAACAAGTTGGTTACCTACTATGATCATGCTCTGCTGTCCACTGCTGGTCATATGCAGGTTTTCGCTGAGCGGTTTTTGGCTGTTATCCCCACGCTGGGCCTGAAGGTTGGGGATCATAGGTAACAAGAAAATACCTGTCTTAAATACAAGGATTCTCACTGTGTATAAAATTTCTCCTCGTGCGAAACAATGTATAAATAATCACAATTCCATGTGTGAAACTAGCCTAATAAGCAGTTGACATGGAAACCAGATAAACATAGTCGGTGTTAAATTGGCGGTTTGGCGCGCTCCAGCTAGTTTCCGATACGTCCCCCGTACGCCGTTACGTGTGGGCCGCGAAATCCTCTACCCAATATGTAAATTGTTACATGTAACTAATTTTGTAGTAAATTTAGATTGTATAGATATAATAGTGGTAGATAAAGATAAAATAGTTCTAGAAATGAATAAACTTGTGTTTGACAACTAAGCTGCGTTGGGAAAATATTTACCAACATATTATAAATTGACGATAGAAATCGAAAAGCATTTATCAGTTTTTGGCGTAAGCAATACGCCTCGTCACTATATGTTAGTGATCATGTGATTTTTGCCTTATTAATTGTGGTTTATTCAGGAATTGTTATATTCCATAATTATGGATGTTTCAAACGGAACCAAAATAAAATCGGTCGTATGAAAAGCTATCTATATAAAAATGAACCGCCAAATGTGTTGCTAAGCGTAAAACTCGAGAACGGCTAAACCGATTTGGCGGACTTCTTTTTTGTTGTATTTCATGAAGTCTTACGAATGTTCTTATTGAGAGAAAAAATGTAAAAAATACGAGGAAAATAGTAAAAACAACAATTTTCTTTTCACATACAAACCACTCTGTCCTCAACTGTAAAACATTTGACGTCAATCAAAACAAAAGAAAAGCGCGTTAGGATTACCTTTAGTATACCTTAAAGTTTATTAGAGGTGGCATGTCATTAATGAAAATAACATGAACCCAAGTTTAATTCAATTATTTTACGTCCAGCGACGGGCGGGTATCAGCTAGTAACCTATAAAAATAACCTTGTAGAGTCAGTCATACCGCCTCGTCCTTTTCCGTTTATCGCGCGTGGTGAATTAATAAAAAAAACATGAATCTGTTTGTAATTTCCAAAAAAACTATAATATGAATACAAAATGAACGTCCCGGATTTATAAAATTCGGAACAAATGGCATATCATCATCATCAGCCTACTCCAGTCTTACTCCTGGAGATGGGCCTCTCCAATGGCACGCCACTGAGCTCGATTTTCAGTTCTACGCATCCAACCACTGCCAGCCATTTTGCGCATATCGTCACTCCACCTAGCCACCTATGCTACCAATGCTATCTACCTATCTACTACCTACCTACCTAGGCGTAACATAGGAATGCTACCTTTGCCATAAATGTTATCCATAAATACCATAAATGTATATTCATATTTATAATAACGCTCAGAATTGCTCCGTAATTCCTGTTTATGGGATGTACTGTACCGTTCATGACATAACAAATTCAAATATATTTATTACTTACTTTGAAGACCGTCTTTTTATTCTATTTAACTATCGGTATATACAAATAGAATATCCAAATAAATGTGTACATTTTTTTTGTTATCGTAAAGCGCATCTATGCTTCGCATTGAGTCGTGTACAATTTAAAATACACTTGATTCCAGTATGCAATAGAAATATTAAACATGTATAGGCAAGTTTCGGTTTCGGCCGAAACTGAGAGCGAGGTAGAAGGTTCGGTTTCGATTTCGGTTGAAAAATCTGTTTAGTTCGGACACTAATTATTATTTATTTTTATTGTTTTTAGAATTAATAATGTTTACTAGATTTATAGTGTAATTTATTAATACTTGCTAATTTTAATAGTTTTATATAAATTTACTGATACAATCGAAAAGTGGGGTTAATCTCAAATACTTAAATATTAAAATAACGCTCACGTGTTGGATTTATCAAACGAAATGTATAATCATAGTCACTTTTATTTATTTATTTCATCACTTTCAAACTAATATTATGTTATTCTTTGTGTCACTATACTAAACATTCATAAAAAAAAATGGCGCGGAACCGAACACATGACTTTTTTTTAATTGCTACAAAATTTCTCTCATACGTCGATAAAGAAGTTTTACTTCAAAACGTAACAACACGCCTGTAATCCCCGAAGCGGTAGGTAAAGTAGTGTAGTACACTTCCATATTTTACCAGTTACGTTAACGTCCCCTGGTGTAAGTGGTGAGCGTATTGTCATAAGCCGGGTACAAATCCAGACTCCCGAGTCACTATTAGAAATTCCAAATTAAAAAAATCCCTTAGTACCCGACCCGCGATTTCAACCCAGAATCTTCCGATCGGCAGTCGCGCTTGCAACCACTCGACCGACGAGGCAGTTGCCGGGAAGACCGGCCGACCGCCGGGAAGTCGCAAGATATGTAAGAAATAGGATGCAGGCAAAATATACGTGGTCGATACGAGATCATTGAGGTACATGTGCGACACGACAGTCGCCCACTACGTTCATAAGAAAGAGGTTTTGTGTGAAAGAGAGTATCGGTGGAAAATGAGATAGAAAATGGTCCATTGATGCCAACATGTACAAGGAATGGCAAATGAAATAATGATGATAGCTGAAGATCCTGAGGAAGTCCAGGACTTGCCTTTATTTAGAAAGTGGTCAGATACTAGTGAATGAAAGAGTCAGAAGGCTGAAAAAATCAAGTCAGGTCTATAAGGGCAGATATGATAGAGAGAGATAAAAACACTGAGTGCATTTGGCACTGTGTTTTTGCCACACCCATAAGAGCCCTGGTGTGATGATTCGATAATTATAAAATTAATTTTTATTTCTAAATTTCCCCTGCTCAATGACATTTAATTTTATTTAATGGCCTTAACCCTTTCAATATGAGAGCAGACCCATATGCCAACAGTGGAATTATAATGGGTCGATTATTATTATAATGACATTTAATATATGGTTACACCTAATGACTATTTAAGTCTCCGACACTAATACTTGAAGGAAAATGGTCAGATACTGGCGAAAGAAAGAGTCTGAAGGCTCAGACTCAAATCAGGTCTATAAGGGTAGATATGAGGGAGAGATATAATTCAGCCCCTCACTCCGGGGGTGCCGGGTTCAAATCCATGGCGCGCACCCCTTTACAAAAATACGTTTTAAATTTAAATATCACTTGCTAGTAGTGAAGGAAAACATCGTGAAGAAACCTACACACCTTACAATTTATAAAAAAAAAGATCTGAGGTGTATGAAGTCTGCCAACCTGCACTTGGCCAGCGTGGCAGACTATGGCCTTAACCCTCTCAACAAGAGAGGAGACCCATATTTCAATGGTGGAATTATAATGGGTCGATTATTATGATGGAGAGAGGTGAAAACACTGACTGCATTTGGCACTCAGTGTTTTTACCACACCCTTAAGAGCCCTGGTGTGATGATTCGATAATAATTAATTTTTATTTCTGGATTCCCCCTGCTCAATGACATTTAATGTATGGTTACAACTTACACTTATAAGTCTCCGACTCTAATACTTGACACGACGCTTGATGTTCAAATTGATCGTCTTCACAAAGAAAGCCCTGGCAGAAGCTGCACCGGAAGACACGGCCTCCATGTTCCCAAACACCTACACATATTGTAACAACAATCGTTATATTTGCAAAATTTAGGCTATTTTTCTTTATAATGAAAAGTTACCATCAGACGACTGATGAGTGTTCAATGTCTGTGTGCAGACATATTAAGCTCTACATATCTCTATACCTCTTTCACACTCCAGGCAGATGGCATCGGCCAAGGGGCAGGTGCAGGCATGTGTAGTGAGGCACTTGCGCCCGTGACATACCCAAGCCTCACAGAAGTCACAAATTGCTCCCTGAAAATAACAGTGAAAATAAAATAACATATTATGTGAGTTAATCAATGTCCTAGTGATCTTATGGTCATGTAGGAGTGTTATGGTCTCAGCAATAATTATAATGTAATTATGGCAATACTTTTTCATGCGCAGGATAAGGTTTTGTTCACACTGCTTGTGTGGAAAAAATTTAAATAATTGATTCACTTGGCCAACCTCAGAGGGTATATAAACTAGTTTTAGTGAGGGGTTAACCTAATATATACATAACCTTACGTGTGTAATCCCTGAACGGTTAGGCACAGAAGTTTAGGATGCTCCCAACTTACACCAGTTACATTACGTCACATGGAATAGGTGGTAATTCTATTGCCACACACCAGGCACAGATCCAGACTCCGAGTCACTACTAGAAATTCCGAATTGAAGGAATCAGGAATTTCCCATTGGCAGTTGTGCTTGCAACCATTCGACCAACACGCCAGTCCTCAATTTAAACTCAAATAAATCTATTATGTCAATGATGTCTACAAGTGATATTTTTCTGTCTACCCTACAAGGAACCTGGTGTGGTAATAATAGCGACCTATCCGAAGAATAAAGTTACTTTTGCATAATCGTTAGTTTACAGGAGAGCGATTTGAAATTTATCAAGCACAAAATCAGCATTTACATTTTTGCTAATTGTCCTAGAGGGTTGATTCTTTTCCTAAACATGTAAAATACTATTAAGCATTGTTTTCAATAAAAATATTTGCCTCAAAACAGTTTTTTTGGAATTTTTGAGTGTTCATGTATATATGTGACGATTTTTTAAATTTATTTTTGAGAAAACTGTTAGCATTATATGTACATGTAATTTCGTTTTACGTAAATAAGTGAATGTTCAAAAGTTTTATGTGATACGATGCAGTAAATAATATAATAGAATTAATATAATACAACTACATAAACGAAATAGAAAAATATGTGAATAATGGCTGTACATTTGTCACGTAATTATAAATTCTTCTTATAATAATAATCAGATAAGTACACGTTTTATTTAGGAACTAGATAGAAAATATGAACAAAGTATAAAAATTAATAATCAATTAACAAAGTAGACAGTAAACCTTACAGATTAAAGAAACATAAATAAATTTATTAATACGTCTTCTGGTATCTCAACAAAAAAAATATGTTTAATGTTCTATAATAAAAGAATGTAATTTAAAATAACATAAACATATAAAGAATAATCTCTAAATTATAATTCTTCCAGTTCACTATGACCAATCAAAACTTACGTGTAATAAAAAGAAAAAACTTCGTACATATTAAAATATTGCTGATATTATTCTTCACTATCACTAGTAACAATGTCATTATTTACATTGTTGTTGCACGGTAAAGATTTAAAAAAATCTGAGACGGTATTATTCGTAAATTAATTAAACTAATGAGATCCTTATATTTGTCTTTGGATATATTGAGTGGCGTTTTGTAAACTAATTCTAAAGTAGGTAAAACAGATACAGCATTGCGGCAGGTATTTAAAGATATAGTAAGTTTTATACGCGATGTTCCTACCTACTTCATTTGCCCCTCGCTTTGCCACCGTTTCGTCCCACATATAACAATGGGCTTTCTTTCTACCCATATCAAAAATTGTGAAATCCAACTAGGATAACTTACTTACTTACTTATAATAAAACAGACTGACTTGACCATGAGGACATGATAAGACTTTTTGAAAATCAAGAACAGCAGTTAAGATTCGACCATTAGATTCAACAGCATCACGTTTATCAATAGTTTTTAACAATCGAGCTTCATTTTTATTGGACAAATGTGTTTTATATATTTCTATTTCTTGATTAGTGTGATCACTTTTATCACGAAAAATATGACAAATATCACACTGGTCTTTTTTGGAAATAAAGAACCTTAAATTAATTTTTTTTTGTACAATATCCCGGTATTGGCGTTCAGTAACTGCTCTGCTAGAATATATAGATACATCAAACCAATCCTTGTAAAGTAGATAAATTTTTGATACAGTTAAACTGCCATCCAGATATAGCTTGTTAGAACTCTTGCAGATATAATGCGATTCAACGGGAGCAAAGGATCGCACATGATCACATACACTCTTCACTGTGTCAGGTTTTATTGTCTGATTGTGATTAGTATGGCATTCTCTCTTATCCATCTCTATCACAGTACTGCCGTCGTATTTTTCCCAAGATGTTTTTATTATTTTACCACTAACGGAAAGAGTATTTATGAACATTGTTTTGCACACATCGACTACTTGGCTATGGCCTTGCTCATGATCAGTTGTGACAGGTAAGAAGTATTTATAAGTAAATTTACGATTGTTAGGCACTTCGCGATTCAAGCATCTATTCGTTAGTAATTTTTTAGAATACTTGACTACAAAAGCCCACTGCTTTTCTCGGTTTCCCAAACGCCAGAACTTTTCAGAACAAGCGTATTGTTGATCGCGTGTAATTTTTTCAAAGCAACCGTATCTGCACTGACACGAAGCACCTAAAGTTTTATCATCCACTACCTTTCCTATTTTCGTGACATACTTTTGACCAAAATTTTATAGATATTTACGTTTCACGTCAGACCATTCAGATGTTCGTCGCAACTGTTTTTTCGATTTTTTCGGTATAATAGGTAGGAGTGGTATAGGCCTAACTAGTTGATGGTGACATAGTCCAGGGGTCATCATCATGAGCTGCACAAAAGATATCATGACAATTTTTGTATGTAGTATTTAAAGCAGAAGGCATAGGCGTAGTATTGTTTTGTGTCGGAATGGAACCCTCCAGTTCGCCAAAGCTGACAGCTGGTGAGTTTTCAAAGCTAGACGGTGCATCAAGCGCAAAAGGCGTTAACTCATGGTTATTATCAGGCTTGTGCGAAACAAGTTGGTTATCTGTGACAGAATTTTCAGCAACGTGACATAATATAGAGCTAGGTGTGTCGGAAGCGGAAAAAGTAATATTTACACAATATATAACCTAATATTTTGGCATACTATTCGGGTAATATAGTAGTATGTTAAGAAGTGTGTGCTGAATTAATAGGTGATTAAAGTATTTAAACGAATAATTTATATATAAAAATTATCGACACTTATTGTTTTTTTCATATTTAAAAAAATCTTGAAACTCCGTAGAAAAAGGGCACATAAAAACTTGGAACCACTAATTTTAACTATTTCACATTGGGAGCTATCAGTTAAGAAAAATGTACTTAAAAGTAATTAAAAGGGCTAAAGATTTACGGTAGCTTATTATAATAATATAAATGTTTACTTGCTTACCTGATATATCTATATTTTCATTATTTACGACATTGGAATCGGACATAACACTGTTATCTTTTGGTATTACAAGACTTAACATATATCGAGATCGCGTGGGTTTCATTTTGTAATCATAAACAATCTATATCTATCAATAAAAATACGTATTAACTATAATAATTACATATTGTAACAAAGACGTGCGTACGAGTCGCTTCGCAGAGAACAAAGCCGCAAGTGCCGATGTCTCCTACCCGCGCCCTTGCGTTCGCGTCGGTCTAGACGGCGAATAAAGGTACTCGTACGCATATCGCCTTATTTTTTGGAGGAATAACTCACATGTAACTTTATTCAGCTGGTATTTTCGAAATTACATAACATTAAGAAAAAATGATTTTACAAATACAAAATATAGGTCAGCTTAGCTTCATAACTACAATAAAAGCGATTTGGGATTATTATCATATATAACTTTGTTCTTCGGATAGGTCGATTTGATTGATTATATATTACTATCTTATATATATTTCTTCACTGTCAAAACAAATAATTTCTGACCACCTTATATAATTTTCGTTTTCCCTCGTAAAGCATATATTCCCAGATACAAATATAGACTAATATTTTACTATTCAGAAATAACGTAGTGACGTAAAATTTATATATGTACTGTATACATACATATCTTCACGTTAGGTCTCTTGCGGGATAGGCAGAGAGCATGGAGTGTCAAATATCTCTATACTTGCAGATCTGTCGTGCTTCTTATTTCTTCCATATTTATCACTGTTTACATATGCAAGCCGGTTTTTAAGAGACTTCTAATTCACCCATAAGTAAATCATATAGTATGACATATAAGTATAATACAAGTACAATATGTTTGTTTGTCTATACAATACGTTAATCACTTTAGTACGAGTAACATTCTGCAAATCAAGTTCTTGACAATCGTTTCAAGTTGGCTTATCGTAAACAAAATGCCGAGTTGAGCAACAAGGAGCGCCGGCCCTTATAACGGTGACCATTACCGTTA
>DWDT01003701.1:0-11991 GCA_018245595.1 Microceris scylla | reverse complement strand
TAATGATGATTATGATAATGATGATTATGATAAGGATTGTGATGATGATGTATATGATGATGATGATGATTATGATGACGGTGATGATTATGATGCAGATGATGGAGAATTTATAGCAGACGCGCCTCTTTACAAATGACAGTAGCTTAGATGTTACTCTACAATACTACTTCCATACTGTTTATTGGCGAGGATAATGACTACACAAGATGTACAAGTAATTTAACCTACGATGTGCCAGATAGCGGTAGCCGCTACGTGATCGCGCTAGCTATTCATGGAAACTTACAAAGACGGTCCCCTATGGGTTCGAAACTTGTCAAGTAATTCTGTTAATACTGAACCAACAACAGGAATATAGGTTATCAATAAATATCTAGTAATTCAGATAACAAACTGAGAAACTCGAGTAAGAACATTTGTAATTAAATAATTGTAGGTACTAATGGCATCGAAATGATCTCCACCTGAAATCGAACGTAGGATGTGTAGGTAATGATATTATTGCATGGATGATAGTGCATCGATTTGGTAAAGTTTAATAAATTGTATGTATATCATCACGCTTGTATTTCCCCGAAGAGATAGTCTGAGAAATTTAGTACTACTTTAAGCCAGTTAGGTTATAATTTGTTCCATGGAACCTATTCCATTGGTGAGTAGTTAAATAATAGATACATTTTTTAAGCTTCCAACAAATAAGTAACAATTTGACCTCGTTTCTTCAAAACGCATCTCTAGATTACTATTTCTTTAAACTTCGCCCTGCTTGTACGATGTGGCTAAGTTTACCGTGGCATACGACTGTTTTACAAAACATTCAAATGAGCCAGCTCAAAGTTCACGTAAAACCTACGGCGTATTTCCGAGATTAACCCAACTGCGACCTGCTACTAATTAAACCACTTCTGGTTGTCAGATTAAATTACTGGCTTTTCAAATCGTGTTGCGTTTCAAGGACTTCCGTGTGTAAGAATTTTAATAAAGATTATATGAAAGTACCGTACGGTTACATGAAAGAGCTTTTTCACATTTTGTTTAGCGAGCTCACCGTCTTGGCAGGCGTACATAATAAGCTTAAACAAGCCCGTCGTGAGTGACGGTCGGCGCTTATAGAGGCGATTTAATCAAACAATACTTTTCACCCAGTTCTATGCCGGTAAAACGAACTGGCCAGCCTGTTATCGTATCTGGATTTTAAATGGCTAACGTGTAAGTGGTTTTATTCAAGATGAGACGATTATGTCGTATTTTGTTGTTGTGTTTGTGTTTGTGTTTGTCGTATTTGTTGTTGTGTTAGTATTATTACTACGTATAAAATTGGTATATCTTCGCAAGCTATTGATAAAAAATGTAAAGGAAGAAAGTATTCGAATAACTCAAAACTTAACATTAACACTTTTTGTTCCTTGTTTATACTCATCCTAATGCACTCATCTGCTTGGTTTTTAAAACAAATAGTAAAACGACGAAGTTGAAATTGAGCATATATAATATACTCACTTGTCCTAAGGATTAACAAGCTGAAGTGGCAGTAAGCTGGTCAAATCTATAGCAGAACCGATAGCTGTTGGAGCAGAAGTATTCTGGAGTGGAAACCGCAACTTTGAAAACGTAGCGTAGGACGCCCTCCAGCTAGGTGGAGTGACTATATACGCAAAGTGGCTGATAGTGGTTGGATGCGTTGAGCAGAAGATCGAGCTCAGTTGTGTGCTAGTGGAAAGGTCTATATCCAGCAGTGGACGATGACAGGCTTATAGTGTTTGTGTGTGTGTGCTCTAAGGAATTTTATAAGTAACATCTTCTAAAGGACTAGTTTTTAGTTCTAACAAGTATCGAATTCAGGAATGTTCATTAAAATTTCACGTCTCTGTGTCACTAGAAATCCTTCCTTTGTTAAAAATACAAGTAGGTACGAATTTATCATTCTTCGCCTTGACGTGAACTTTACAGTGTAAGTAACCCTTTCAACAAGGTCCATTACCCTGGAGTGCCTCAGCAGTACAACTAAAGGTCCAAAAAGCTATGCGCGTAGTAAGAAGGGTCTTCATGAATTTTAAGTAGATAGCGGTTGCGAAAGCGACCTGTAACAACCTAGGAGCCCACACTCAACCTATCACTATGTCGCCATTCTTGAAAACACGCAAAATGTGTTGAAACGATAAGGCGGATATTACTGGGGATTTGTATGGTTTTGTTCACAATGTACACACATCAATCGTAATGTACGAGCACAAGTCAGGCTTATGAAAGGTGCTTGCAGGAACCTTACAATAGAAGTATTGGTATTTGAAAGAGATTATCTCAGAACTACTGTAAGGGCAATGATAGTAGTAATAAGCAGTTAAACAAAAGAATTGTAGATATACTTTTGACCGAGACCGAGAGTATACAGCCAAGATAGACAGAAGAGTAAGTGTATGAGAACAGTAGTGAACTTAGAAGAAACACTTCAGGTCTGTAGGGATAGTGATATTTGGCACTCGGTGCTCTCTATCTACCCTGTAAGAAACCTGGCGTAACAATGGAACAATAATGATGAAAGTAGAAAATCTCGAATGTTTCGTGATATTTATTCTGTCAAAGTTATATCTTTAGATCCAAACATTATTGTGTCGACCCACAGATTTGGTTGGCAGATCTTTTGAATTATATTCCATTTTGGCTCTCTAATACACTGTTTTACAAGAAATAAAAAAAATACTAACAGAAGTAGATTTCTTGTAGACTGAATGCGAAAGATGTAACGAGTTCGTAGCTTCGACTAGAAGCAATAGGTCTGAGAACTTTTCTAACAATAGTTTCACTTTTAGTTCAATAAGTGCTTTGTGTCATTGTATTTAGTTTTTATTATTTTTCTTATATATATCGTACGTACGTTCTTTAATATTTGATATAACGATGTGTAATATAATAGATATTGAAAATGTCGAAAATTGTATACATACATTATCAGCATTAGTATTTGTATTAAGTATCTACTCGTACATTCACGGTAAACTATTTACAGGATATTTTATTTTCATTTAGCAAAATACACTATGACTTATATATGTATATCATTTGCGTTCTTTAGCAAAATACACTATTTTCTAATACATGTTATCTTTTGCGTTCTTTTTCCCACAGCACCATGTCATCATCGTCATCACCCTAATCCCGTCCACTGCTGGACATAGGCCTCTTCAATAGCACGCCACTGAGCTCGATCTTCAGCTGTTCGCATCCAACTGCTGCCAGCCACTTTGCGTATATCGTCACTCCACCTAGCTGGAGGGCGTCCTACGCTACGTCATATAACTGTGTATGCCGAAATGTGATTCAGGGGAGGCTACTAGTTGTATTGTTAAGAGGCTACCGTCAGTCTTTTGTTTCAACAGTCTTTTGTTTCATGATATCAGCATCAATCTTTTGTTTCAGAAACCATCTACGATAGATAATTACAAAGAGCATACAAACAGGTGATTATCTCGTATTATGTGTTGCTATATTACGCAAATTATCTCAAGTTGATGAAATAACGACCTTGAAAGCTACAACCAAACCAAACTTGAGACAATAAATATATTGTTAACAGTAAAAGCTTGAAACTTGAATACAAAAAAAGTATTGCTGCAAAAGGGTGACAAAGTGTGGGAGTCTTAAGGAAAATATTTTTAGAATAGTGAAAGTGGTTGTAGGCGCGGTGAAGGTAGTCGGAAAATACCCTCAAAGTACAGTAACAAAAATAACTATATTCAAATCTGAAATGATATCTGATAAAAACTTAGTATGCAAATTCACTCTTACAAAAGTAAGCCGTCTTTTCTTTTCCGTCTTCAGTTGTTTTAGATATACTCTCCTATTTGTTAAAGTTTTTTTCATTTTAGGTTACCTTCACCAAACCTCTTCCGGTATACTTAACATAACATTATGCCTGTGATCGTATAGTAGATACACTACTACTTTTCCCAAGTTACCTTTATGTCCCACAATCGATTAGGGGATGAGTCTATTGCTATACACTGGACACAGATCCAGACTTCCAGTCGCTACTAGAAATTTTTACGGGAAAATCTAAATTAGAAAAATCCAATAGTATGCGACATGGGATTTGAACCGAGAACCTCTCGATCAGCTGTGGCCGAGTGGTTAGTCGACCAACGCGGCAGTCGTCGAATACTTATTCAGGATTAATAGTTTTATCTGCGCACTACTACCTACCACTATTACTACCTACTACTACGAGTAACTGGATATTATGCTACTTATACGTACTTTTAATATTACTGCAAAAGGCAGGGGACCTTAAATAAAAGGCGTCACGAACGTGCGGAGCATTTGCTTACAGTTTGATTTCATAGTGAATTGAACAGCGATGAAATGGAATGGCTCACGATTTGCATACTCCACTTTCCATGTGTTTCCATTTCCTTCGCGAAACGTTGAATTTTAATGCCGAGCTGAGTGTGAGGAGTTATTATTATTAATAACTTGCTTGTCCCAAAACGCTTCGTAGCAAGTCTTGCGTGGTTTTGTCTTTTTGCATTATGTCGCAAAATTTCCAAAATGCGGACCAGAGAAAATTATAATAGGCACAGCGCTGCTATTGATTGGAAATAAATAGGAAAGTCCGACTTTTGCTTTTCATTATATTCTATCACTGTTTCATTTTCTTACAAATTTTTAACTTAGACATAACGTGAAATAATTGCATGGGAAGTAATTATCGTCTCTTTGTTTGTATGAAACTTGGGAATATTTATTAGGTGAAAGTTGCTTTACTTAACTTGTAAATTTACAAACACCACTTGTTCTCTTAAAGTGGATAATATACAAAACAAGTTTTCCCATTCGGCCACTATTATTTTGAAAGTTGCGGTAATATTATATTTTTGTTCCTATGCCAGACAAGAGGTAATAAATAAAAAGGAAATGGATATGATAGGAAATTTTGCTATCAAAAAAAGAAATTGGAATGGTAAAATATGACAATATAGTACCTACTTAATTATCTACGGATAAATAATTCGTTTATCTAAGAACAAGAATAAATAAAATAGGCAGATACAAATCTCAAAAGAGCATCTCTTAAGAAAGATCACGACTGCAGAGGTGAACTCCAGCGAATTCCAATTAAAGCTCCAGAATTGTGAAATTTTAGGTACCATACGACACATGAAGAATTACCGTTTAATTCCTTATTGGATATTCCCATTAAATATTCCTCGACATTGACTAATAAACTGATTCTTGTAAAAACGTTCGAAAGAATCTTATAATGTCAAATGTTATAATAAAATTCACACTTTCATGCGTGACCTTGGGGCTTTTAAGTGGTTATCATTTCGCGTACAGACAAATGTCGAGAAATTTGGTGGATAAATTAAGTTCGCAGAATGTACATAACAACTTTCTTATTACATTTTGATAAATAGAACAAATAATAAAAATGTAAACTATCTCGAATCAGTCGCCAGCGCAGACTAAATATTACGATCGAATATTGATTGACTGAATCTCTAACCAGTTTGCAATTTGCGCGTTTGGGGAATAGATTGAACAGTGTTGATGATTGCTTGGATCTGTAACCGGATTGCAATTTACACCTTGGGGGAGCAAATGGAAGGATATTGACGATTGAGTAGATCTGTTGCTAGCTAAACATTACATTCTCTTTAACTGAACATCAGCTATACAGAAAGTTTGCCGGAAAAATATTTTGTGATATGACAGTTTTCAAGTTTTGAGTTTTAATGGTTCTTCAAATGGAAACCATCGATTATCATGGTGATATATCAGTCTGGTGGACAATGTATACCGAAATATTAGTAAGTATTGGATAAACGATGTTGTTCCGTGTATATTTAAACGCAAACTTATATTGATTAAGCCTATATAAATATTTAATTTACTTTTCAGCTTCACAAACATAATTCTCTGATATCTCAAGGGAACATGAATTGGAGGTTTAATTTTACAGTTCCTCCTCAACTGGAGTTTCCAAAATGATTTACAAATAATTTTTGTTGATGTCAATATTTGATTAATTATCAATTTATTATGCCTTTTTATTTTATGTCGAAGTCCACCGTTTTGATATTATTGTTAGATACAAAACTGCTCCCATAATGATTAAGGTTAGGACAGTGTACTAAGCTGGTCAAGTAATCTTTAAGTAAGTAAAGCTTGTAGATAACTTCATTATGCTTTCTTTCACCGTTACAGCGAGTGACTTTAATTTTTAAAGCCGGAATTACCTTGTAGCCGGAAGTATGTGCCAGATTTACATGTATGACTTCTGCGTAAGGGAGGTAAATCTTATACTTTATGGTATGATAGCGGCGTTATATATATTTCAATATTTATAAGGGTAATAATACAAGAACTTCAACAAATGAAACGTTTGTGATATTAATGCTTATCGGTCTTTATGACACGTGTCATTCAGAAAAACGACATTGTTAGTTTTGGACCACAGCGTGGAAGTGGAAAAAGTCCGTGTAAAGCATTCAGGAACTACCAAATACTCTTCGCGAACCATGGTCAAAAACTCAAGAATATTTGATGCAGTCTGGTGAAATATAATGAGGAGTAGAACAACACAATGCACTGTCGTTGACTGCCCAATACACAAGAGTTTGGGGATCCTTTCGAAATATTTGGCGTGAATTACTGCTAATTAATTACATTCTGATACCAATCTTCATATATTTGTGTGGTTGGTGGAATATTGGCAAAATACCAAAATCGAAGTTCCAAACGGCGGAAAAAGTTCGGCATTTGACACACAAAATGAATATTTGTCTATGATGTTAGGCCGCCCTGCATTAGACGATTTTTGAAAAGTAATTTATTGATGTGGGCGGTAATGATTCATCCATCGCATTTTTCGTCATTTAACCAGGGGATTTTTATTTAGTCTTATTGTTACAGCACTTTCCATGTAACAAAAATTTGATGATTCCAGTGATATGCAAAACGCCCCACAGGTATTTCGTTCAAAAAATTAATTTTTCTTCACTTTTCTCATATCTATCGATATGGAATTTAAAGTAAAATTTAAGAATTCATATCACTGTGACGGTGAGAGAAAACTTTGTGAGGAAACCTAAACACTGTATAGTTCTCCAAATGTTTTTATGAAGCGTGACATGTCGGATCACCTACTCTTCGCCAGCGTGACGAACTATGGGCTTCTCACTTTGACAGAAGACCCATTTCTTACTGTGAATGAATATAAAATCAACCATATTACTTTCAAGTCGCTTACCGTCATAACGCAAAGTGGGGTGACGTAGAGGAGGCCAAAGTTAACCATGTCGAATATCTCTGAGTTGTATTTCATGCGGTGCTGGATGCAGATGGTTTCCATTCTTCCATCACCTAGGTCGTTGGTTATCGTCTCCACCCAAATGAATTTCGGAGCGCTGTAGGCGGCACTAGTTATCCAAACACCTAGGATCACCAACTGTAACAATAAAAAATTTAAACTTGCTTATGCAAAAAATGATAGTCATATAGAGAAGCTACACGCAATAGTATTACAATATTATACATTTGGGATAAAAGATAGTATTTGCATTTTATAAGCATCTTTGTCACCAAAGGGGTCAAGTTTAATAAAGATTTGACTTAGTTAATTGCGGTCATGAAGCCTCTGCTTTCAAAGGATATTGGAGATGTAAATGAATATCTTCTTGAATAACTTGAGGATCACAGACTGACGGTGACAAAGAATACTGATTTAGGAACTCCTTCAGAGAGATTATTATTCTCAAACTATGCTTAAATGTATTACGGACATTTGTTAAGGAAAGCAGAATGTGATTTTTCTCTAATATCGGTAAGTTTTAGGAGCATCATAATTACTCGATTCGAAATACTAGTATTCAATAGAAAGCATTAAATATTACCCCATTATTCATCAATAAATTAATCGTTCAACAAATAATATTCCTTAACACTCCAAAGACATATCAACTTAAAAAATCTGTCCTTCGAAATAAAATTACTATTCCCTTATTCTGAGCCATAAATATGAACGTGTAAACGTGAATTGGTGACCACTTTTCATCAGATGGCCAGGGAAATGGCAGCTGGATTTAAGTATGATAAAAGAAAAAATGGATCTGCACGAATAATTTTTATCCGAATACGGGAATGTCAAATGACATCGAGTCTCGGCGAACCAATAAATAAATATTCGTCATCAACATGTTTTCGCCGTAAAAAAAAATTGAGTTACTTATTTCGCGGATGTTATTGCCAAATCTATATTTCCTTCGCATTACTGGGATAAGGTTAACAAGAACCGGAGAAGATAAAAAAGACAAATAGGGCAATAGTGATGACAGCTTAGAATATTTTCTCCATGAAACGTGATATATCGTTCTTTATACATACTTATTAAAAAATTTCGTTCGTGTGAAAATGTATTACTTTGGTAAATATTTTCTTTTGTATTTAAAGTATTTTTAAAAGAAAATGTAAGAAAATTAATTTTTTCTCGAGCGTTCTCCTTGTATTTTTATCTGTTGGTAACAGTTCTTGTAATATTGTGATCCGATTTGTAAATTGTGAGTAGACACATGCTTAACCAAGAGCCATTCTGACAGAATCAAAAATACTACAACGCATCTGTCATTCAACTTAAATTTGGGTATAGAGGAGGCTGGTCATAAAGTGTTAAAGCGTCTGAGACGGCTGCCTTCAGTATTCACAACGATCATTTACCATACGCTTCCATCGGAAGCACAAAATTTTTTTACAGCAACTGTTTCATGGCAGGAATACGTCAATTACTAGAGTGTTTCAATTTTATTTATTTTTGCATTTGTTGACTTACGAAAAACTAATGACCGTAGATATTTAAAACTTCTTAGCTCGTTTGTAAATTTATTGTCATGATTTGTCTGTACCTACTTTAATGTTCTAAGATTCGAGTACCTAGAGTTACATTATTGTTTCTGAGGATATATAGTATTTACGTATATTATACCAAGTGTAATCTAACATGATGTTACCTTACCTAACGTTACACCTAGTTATAATAATTTATTGTAGTAATCTATTCGTAGGTCAAAGAGTAGATTAGATTGAGGGGGATTAAAACTGGTCTAATAATTGAAAAAACTATGTTTCAACTTTCACCACCATCATCATCATCATCAGCCTATCTCAGTCCACTGTTGGACATAGGCCTCCCCCAGTGAGCGCCATCGCGCCCTGTCCTCGGCTTGTCGCATCCAGACTTGGACTTCGACTTTTGCGAAGAACAATTAAGAACAAGAAAAAGAACAATAAAGAAACATTAAATTTATTGAGCACAATAAAACATACAATGGAAGTAGGTTATATCACATGCGTTAAATGGAACGCAAGAGTACTCGGTACAATTACTGACAATGTAAATTAGTACACGAGTAATGCAGTGACCTTCCTCCAAATAAAGTGCCTCTACAAACAGAAAAATCAATCTAATCTTTAGAAGGTTAATTCAGAATAACTCATTGACGTTATTTGTTCCACTTCCGAGAAATGAGGCATGAAAACACGATTGGATTTCCTCTGACATTTGTGGCGCCGGCCTCAAGCTTTGGCGACTTAAGTTATTACCATCAAAGCTGTTTTTTATGTTCTTTCGTATACATCAAAGCTGTTCTTTTGTGAATTTTATTTAATAATGTGATAAAATCAGATCGTACTATATGATTTTCGTATGGGATAATAGCGAATTGGTTTTTACGATCTTCCTGATTTACCTGGATCAGCCTCGAAAACGCGACGAACGAGTTTTTGAAAATATTACGGCAATGAATTAAATGGGTCAGTGACATTAATGTCTATAAATCTTTACAGACTATAAAAATTAGGGTTGTCAATTAGTAGCCTGTAATAGTAGTTGATCATCAGATAAGGTAGCTCGTTATGTCGTAAATGTTAGTTTGTTCTTTCGTTCATAAAGCTTTCTCATTTATACAGACATTTCATATGATAACTTACCAATATATACTTGAAATAAGATAACAATTATGGTATTAATAATAGTGATAAATACTAAAAACTTCTGTTTACCGTTACTGTGTACTGTAGTTACGATGTTATGTTGTTGCA
Source organism: Microceris scylla (assembly GCA_018245595.1). Lineage (NCBI taxonomy): Eukaryota > Metazoa > Arthropoda > Insecta > Lepidoptera > Hesperiidae > Microceris > Microceris scylla. The sequence goes on along the minus strand of DWDT01003701.1, from coordinate 1,896 downwards.
AAAAGGATTATTACGTTTGCAATCCCCGAAAAGATAAGCAGAGAGGTCTAGTACACTTCAACTTTCCTTCAGTTACGTTTGCTTCCTACCATGAAATAGGTAGTGAGTGTATAACTACACACTGGGTACAAACCTAGTCTCCGAGTCACTACTAGAAACTTATTCCAGAAAATCTAGGTTTAAAAATTCCAGTAGCATATAACCCAGGATTGAATCCAGGGCCTCTGAATCATCAGATTATTTCCTGATGAAACTATAAATATTTTTATATTTGATTTTTATATCATGAGAGATATCATTTCTACCATTAAATATCTATAAATGAGTATTTCATTAAAACAAAAGATTGACAAGCCGACAAAGAGATTAAAGAATACAGATTACAGAAGGTATTGTAATTATGGTAATTATATTAAAAACTACCACGTGTGTAGAGGTTATATAAAAATATAGCTACAGTTGAAATAGAGATCTTGCCAATGTATTATCAGCGCGGGTTCGGAACAACGAACCAACAATTAAAATAGTTACATCGCCGCATGTAAATGGATCACTTCCTTTAAAACTGCTTACCCTGAGCCTCGTCGAAGTGAGAATCTGTTTGCATGTAATCGGATGGATGATAGCGAAGTATCGTTCCGTGCATATAACGACCAGAATGAATATAGAGGCGGTGTAACTCAGCGAGTGGACGAACTGGTACATCTTGCAGAGAAAGTCGCCGAACACCCAGCTGAAACAAAAATGGCTTTTAATGGACAATAATAGTAATAAGGCATAAATCAATGTTTAATATGAAGAGACTGATCAATACAGGAACACATTCGGTCTATATGGATAGATACATATAGTCATCAGTGCTGTGGGACATCTATGTTTGGGCATTGATGCCCTGAGACTTGATATAATAATGAAATTGGAGTGTTGATATAATAATGAAATTACTAAAATCAACCCACTTATTATTCACGAATTTATTTTCGTTAAAGTCCTATTATAAAAGGAATTGAAAGCTTTTAGAAAGGCACAATCCTATTAGAACTGATACGGGAGAGAGGTTGCTAAGTGATTTTCGATGGTCTGAATTTGTGTTCGGGTGGAATTATTGTTTTACAGGTCCTTAAAGAGCCCAAAATAAACCTGTATAAACTTTAAGTACTTACTCAAGTAAAATATAAATAACAGCTAGATACTTGTTGAAACTCGAATTATAATTATACTTTTATCAACGCCAACCGAATTTCTTGTTTATCGGTTTGTCGAAGTGGGCAAAACAGGAACTCTTAAACTTGGGCGTACTCCTTGAGTTTTATTTAAAACTCACAGAAAATCCTAAATTCTGACTGAGAATATAATTATATCTGAAACTTGAGCTTTTATGCCATATCTTACTTTCAGAAGTAACTTTAGAACAAAACATTCTGTAATAAGCCTACATCTAACAGTATCGTTTTCGAATGGATGCTTATTATTCCTAGTTACTATAGATACCATAACAAAAAATGTCCCTTTTGCATGGTTGATAAAATTACGAGACATAAACAAAGGTTGTTTTGCTCGGTTTCGCGCCGTTTGATACTTTATTAAATTTACTCATAATATTACCGGGACAAGGATAGGGAAAAATATTGCGTCTGATCTTTTCAAAATATGGTGTATATATGTATGTATATTTTAGTGTGAAACTACTTACAACTGACAAATGTAACTGACCAAGTATTTAGAAAAGTAATGAGCATAAGTTGCTGAGACCGATATTCATTATCAAAGCTAAATATCGAGCTTATCTTAAAAAAATTCAAAAAGCAACTTATTTATTTAAAAAAAACGTATTCTCATTTTGAATATCGTATCGTATCGTAATCGTATTCAAAATGTCTCGAATTATTTTTATAT
>DWDT01003700.1:0-11993 GCA_018245595.1 Microceris scylla | reverse complement strand
AAATTCACAACTTGTTACATTATAGAATAATGTTATTAAAGCTACCTGTACGGACTGTTCACTTACTTTCCGACTAATAAGTTTTCAAGTGATGTATTTAACAGTTATAAAATATATTTTAGTGTTATTCTATTGTAAATATTGATAAACAAATTATTATATAGAGATATATCTATTAGGCTGTCAGATTATATGTACGTATATAATTGTATCCGAAGAGAGTATAAATATCAGAATCGAAATTTTTACGCTCGTTATATTTAAGACGATATAATTGTTTCAGGATATGAGTAGTAATGAGTTTACATTGTAAGAAACTGCCGTGTTTAGTATTTTAATTTGTCAGAACTATGAAAACCATTTAAATAATCGTATAGAATGTTTAATAAGTTTACTTGAGTGTTTGTATTTAGATTATATATTTTTTTTGCATTAAAATTTACATATCAGCATTTTGCTCGTTCCTTTGATTACAACAGGAGAGAATACAGAAAATTTTCATTTAGGTTATAATTTTTTTTTATTATAAGTTATATGCATTAATGTCAAGTTTTGTTAATTTTTTGGGACCAAAAAACGTTTTTGAAGTCTACAAAATTTAACGTTTGTTTTTTTATAACCGATTGATATGAAATTAAATCAATTGAATGTGACCATTTAAAACTAGAAATAGGTTGTTTCATGATTTGCTAGACTGCTTTCGAGTATTTTATTTTACGATACCCATATATTATTTGAGTAGTTGCTGTTTAAGAATAATTTGGCGTTTAAGTAATTTCAACATAAGTTGGAAAGTAATCTATATTATTGAAGCGCAACTTACATATTACACATTATATTCGCTTCAATGCTTTGATATATAATTATAAGTCCGTAAAGCGTAAAGGAGCTAGCGTACGGGATGTGAGCGAGTGGTATACCGGACATTGTAATTTCTCACTCTATAACTTGTCACACTCCAGTTACGTCATGTTGAAATTGTCATTTTTTTACCAAGTTGAAATGTATTAGGAAGGTTTTTATGCAGTTACAATATTTCATAGTTCCATTATTGAATAACAGATGGAACTTTATCATTATTATCCTGTCTCAGTTCGTTGATCGATATAGGCTTCCCGAAAGATGGTTTTCATCCATGAACCCAACGCTGGGAAGCGGTTTTTATTATATTTAATAACAAAATTTTAAGATATCTTCTTTTCTGATTTTTTAAAATGTAAGGTATGTTAAGCGTAAATTATTTGCCATTATTAATATTATCACTCAAACTTATTGACCATACATACGTACTTACCATTGATGATTGATGATGTACATAGTTGTACCATCGATTTTTAAAACATTGATGGCCAGTTTTTGGTATACCATATAATGAAGGACGTAAAATGGACTATTTAAGAATAAATCTTTTGATATTTCCGTTTTTCAATTAGGCAATAAATTTTGCTTGCGTAGCAGTGAGGGGTGAAAGTGATTTTATTTAATTATTTCGGTTACAGTAATAATATCGGCTCGTGAGGTTTTAATTTAGTACGTCTAAGAAAATATATTTTGAATATTTTGATTCTGTTTAGCACAAATGCCTCACCCATTATTTTGAGAGCAGTTACTAAGTAAATGAATTACTTATTATTTAACAAAATTTTTCTAACGCTCAGTATCCCAGAAACCGGATCTTACTTATTAAATGTATGTGATTATATTAATCAAAAGTTATTTCACGTTACGTATGTAAGTATATTATATTTTTGATGGATTTGCATTGATAAGATGTGTTATGTTCTAAGCTAATGTACTAATTAATATAAATGAGCTTTACAAGTACTTGATATAGTACGACTCCTTACGCCAATACTAAATGACATGTTGCTATCGAAATTATCCTCGTCAAAATGGAAGTGCATTTATAAGAGTCCTTTCACACGAGCGTTTCGTCGGCTGATAGTAATGGTTGTTTCTGAGAATGAATTTAAGAAAGATGCGATATTTGCATACATATTTTAATATGGAGAGGTGCGACGTATGAAGGGACTCTAATGAGGATTGCTGTTTTGGCACTTTTACGAATCTATGTTTTATATAAATCTATATTACAAATGTATAGACTGTGTTAATATAGTTTTAATGTGACTACAAAATGAAACTAAACGGACCCTACTTTGAGTAAAACGGTATCGAATGCAGATTTTTATCTCATTAAAGTGTAAAATGGTATTGAATGTAAATTTTTATCTTATTTAAGTTTATAACAGCTGTGTACAGATATTAATGGATGTTGTAATAGATTGTACTGTTGTAAATCCGATTTTTAAAATTTACTAAATATATAATCTTCGTACGTTAATACTTTCGATTTTTTTTAACGGTATTTGTTAACAGCTTACTAATAAAAAATTGTCTACGAATTATTTACATTTTAATTAGTAAAATTTGGTTAATAGTAAACAAAAAATACCATCAATTTAATATTAATAATATTTAATTAAAATATTAAACATTTTGGAAAAAATAATAACAATAAACGAATGATAACAAAGGAGCACCGCATACAAAAATCGTTTGACGATAATAACTTAAAAATAATCGAAGAATAATGCAATCAAAAATTATTTAGTGAAGTAATAATTTCACTAAACAAATGTCTTTTTTGTCTTGTACGCACAGAAAATACATTTCCCTACATAAATAATGTAAAATGTGAAACACATCGTGATGTCGCGTCTACAAAAAACCAAACAACTTGGAAAATTCAATTAAACATTTTCTTATAAATCTACATTCTGTAAATGTTATTATACTGCAAATAACTTATCTATTATGTCGCAAGTCTTCCTTTTGTGCCAAAGTCCGGCTTACATCTATTATAATCGAGAAAAGTCACGTGACATTACTGGTGTAACGAAAATGGCAGTTGATAAAATTTATAGAATTATAACTATGTATATTATGATTCGACTATAAATATAGGTAAGTCACTGTAAAGAATTCTTACGATTGGACTTTTGTGATATCACAGTATCTTTTGCACTAATATCAAAACATTTTCTTTCATATCCAACAATTCTATACCCTCATCATTCCAAATGATTACAATTAACATACATTTATACATTATACAGAGTTTGACTCAATCAAAAACTCTCTGATAGAATATGGCAAGCGTGATTTTGATTTTCTATTGTGATTCTCTTAAAAATACAGTAAAAAAGCATAAAACAGTAGGGATACAAAGTCAATAATAAAAAGGAAATATAAATTAATTCTTTTGAACATAACAAATAGAATAAATAAAAAAATAAGAAAAAACAGTATTTCTGTCAGATTGGACAAGTTATAAAATTTCACGAACATTACTTAAATTTAATTAAAACAAATAACATGCAGTCTGTAATGTAACAAATCATATTAACATTTATTTCAGATTCCAATTTGACCGACTTGTTTCACTGTGGAAGGATATACTTTGGATTTATTACAATATTTTCCTGAAAATTGAATGACAATGAGTGGATATTCTATTAAGGAGTTCTTTCTCTTGAAATCATAATCATTATGCTTCCAAACTTTCCGTATATATCGAGTACACAAATCTTCAGTAGCATCAATTTATATCAGTAATAAAACAATTTTCTTATCATACGTAAGTTCACATCTGTAATCCTCCAAAAGGCCGGCGGAGTGTAGTACACTCCCACGTTTCCCCAGTTACGTTTGCGTCCCATGGAATAGATGGTGAGCCTATTGCCATACACCGCACACAGAAGCAGACTCCGAGTCACTATTGAAAATTCTAAATTAGAAAATTCGAATAGTACCCGACCCGGGATTTGAACCCAGTACCTCCGATAGGCAGTCGCATTTGCAACTACTCGACCAACGAGGCAGACAATCATACACCCAAATACCAAAATTAAATTTTCCCATTAAGTTCTCACAGTCAAACAAGTCTTGAGCTTAACTTCAGTTAAAATGTTCATCGTTTATTCTATAGTGCAGATGAGGTCGTCTCCCTCTAGTTTCTGTCCGTTCGTGATGGCTACTGACTGCACGGTGCCTGCCATGCCTGCTTGTACGATCATCTCCATCTTCATAGCTGACAGAATGGCTATGGCCTGACCCTTTTCCACCTTGTCGCCTTCCTTTACCTTGATTGCTGTGAAATTTTTGTTTTATTTAGGAAATATTCGTGTATTTATGCTCTGTTTTAAATAGCAAATGAGTATCTTATGTGGATAGCTCTATGACTACAGCACATTTGTATTATTCATTTGGTTATTACATTTGTGTTCATTTAATATATTCATCGGATACTGTTTGGAAGTCAGTTACGATTACCTTACATATAATGTAAATTCAGCATATTTTGAAAAAAAAATCGTTTCACGGCAAAAATACGGGGCAATGATCGTGTCATTGGAACGGAATCTATGATATAAGCTGTGGTACAGTAAAATATATACAAGTATTTTTACTTACTCAGAACAGTTCCAGGCATGGGAGCTCCCACTTGATTTTTGTTACCCTTCACAGCCTTCGGATGAATCTTCATCTCCTACAAGCAGATTAAATAAATTTGACAAGTGTCATTTAGAAATTTCAATCGTCTACATCTATAAGATGTGTGGATTGGGATGTCAATTAGTTAAGAGGGCTAAAATTTAAGGAGAGGTATTCAGAAATATGAATCTTACATTAATAGTGTTTCTTTCGTAAATAATTTAAAACAAATGTATTGTAATATTACATATTACAGGATATCGTTTATGGCGGTTCATTAACGGCATAGTATGACAGTTCAGATCAGTTCTCCGCCTGTGCCTGTAGTGACAAAGTAGGTCGGAGTACCTTGCTGGCGGTCTCGTCGCGGATGAACACGGAGCGCAGCTGGCCGTTGAGCTCGAAGAACACCTCGCGCTCGCCCGCCGCCGTCATCTCGTCGGAGACGGCCAGCGTGCGGATGTCCAGCGTCTTGCCGCGCTCGATCTTCACCTCGATGGTGTCGCCCACCTGCGCCACGGCTCATTATATCACCCGCCCGACCCTTCCGTCACGGCCACATACGTATTTTACTAAAACTATAATATAGCTATATATGTATACAATCGCAGGGGATGTGATTATGTGTTCCCGACCTTGGGTCCGATGAGGAAGGTCTTGGTGTCGAGATGCTTGACGGGCCCGTACTTTTCGCGGATGCGGAAGAAATCGTTGGCCACCTGCGGGTACATCGCCACCGACATCACGTCCTGGTCGGTCACCTGCAGCGAAAATTTGATCAATTTTATATTAAACATATTCGTATATTTTTTCATAGGGAACTTTGCACACTAGAATATATAATATTATAAAATATATAATATTATAAAATATATAATATTATAATTATATAATATTATAAAAGCTACAATTATTATAAAATATATTTATAAGGAAGTAAGACGATTTTTTTTTTTAAATAATTAACTCATTATAAAACCCTCTGTCAATATTTAACAATTACAGAATATGAACGATTTCAAAGGTCATAATGACATATTTTTGCTGCGAAAAAGTTATTTCTGCTAGCTGTCCTCTAATATCACTTGTTAAAGTGTATGAAATCACCATTACACTTATAATATTTATAATTTATATATACTTACTTCAGGATAAGTTTCTACGATTTCAGCTTTAAGTTTGTCGAAGTCCAGAGGAGGCATGTTTTGCCCAGGGCGACCTTCTATCCTAGGCATGTCCTTTAGAACTTTGGACCTGAAAATCATTTATTTATATTTCTCACTATGTTTAATCAGTTTTGATGTTTGATTTTGATGGATCAGATGTTTGATCATTTCTCATTATGTTTGATCAGAGATTCCATTGTGGTTTATGGATGATATAGCTACAACTATTATTTTAATGCTTCTATCTATTGGACAAATATTTATATTTGTTGTCGATAGGTTTAAATTAATGAACTGTATGAGTAGATATTTGGAACTTTATTTTGTGGAAGTTGTATAGACAGTACTAACTGGGAATGAAATTGTAGGAATGACATATTAGTTATTAGAATTACTATATGTTACTATAGATAGCAATCCATAAATACAAATTTTATTTATTACTTATAAGAAATAGGTCCTTTAATAAAGATTGCTGTACTGAATCCCCAATTACAACAAAAGGGCAAATGCACATTGTGTTTAAAAGTATCATGTGTTTTAACTTTATCCACAGAGAGCCGTGTTTTAAAGATTAAAATATATTTATTTTCAACTTATAGTTAAAGAAAGAATTCATCACCATCAGAACCATTATGGAAATTATTGTCCTGTACATACATTGTTCATAAACACTACCTTAGTGGTTCAGGGAATCCTCCTTGCGGTATTCCAATAGCACCCTGTAGGAACTCTACAACAGACTTGGGGAACGAGAGCTCCTCCGCCCTAGCCTCTATCTCTTGAGCTGTCAGCTTGTTCTGCACCATGAACTGTGCCAGGTCTCCCACCACCTTCGACGAGGGCGTCACTTTGATTATGTCACCAAGGAGCAGGTTAGCTTCCCTGAAGTTAGGAAAAATATTTCAATAGTTTTTTTTATACAAAGTTATGTGCCTACTTTCAGTATTTTATAATAACTATGGTTTTAACATCAATTTCAGCCTGACTATACACCAAACCGAACGAATGAGAACATTAATTAAGCTCAAAACTTGTTCATTACCAAATTAAGCAATTAAGCACGTCATACCTTTTTTATAATCAACAAAATTTAAGGGATCTTTAATTCCATTAACCCTTCTTTAAGGTTGTTAAGGTGATCATTTTAATTGTTTGATGAACAGATTGCATTTATTTAGCATTATGATAGAGTTTTTCCTATAATAGCGGACACATTAGATAGTACCACTACACACCTGTATGCTTTCTTAACTTCTTCAAACTGGCTACCGAGACCCAAGGAGAAGGATTGGAATTGCAAGTTGGTGTACTGGCCACCAGGAATCTCATTTATATATACATCAGCGTTGCCAGACTTCATCGTGGCCGTGGCCTCGAATGGCCCGTATAACGTGCGCGTCTGCTCCCAGTAGGCGGAGTACTCAGATATTTTTTGGAGTGGAATCTCTGAAAATCATAAAGCTATGTTATATAAATCATTATTGTTGCTATATTAATATTATTTTGAATTGTTACCACGAAACTAGTGGAGAAAGCTTTATTTATAAGGTGGCGTCCCGACCTTCCGTCTAATATGGTAAACCAAAAATGCGTCATAATATCACCTACTTCGTTATACATAATATATAAACATACTCGCTAGTAACTGCGGTTTTCCTAAAAAAATTTAGAGAAGCTAGACGTTCGTTATGAACTCATTGAGATTCTTCGTTCAATTCGATGCGGTCATCTATCCTTCTATGCAACGAGCGCATCACTATTTGAATGTAAGGAAATTTGCGCTGTAGCTCACCCGTGTCCAGTTTAGTGCCCTGCAGCGAAGCGACGAGCGCTCCCATGCTGGGCTGGCTGGTGAGGCCGGACATGGAGTCGACGGCCACGTCCACCACGTCGGCCCCGGCGTACGCACACTGCAGCATGGCGGCCACGCCCGCACCCGACGTGTCGTGCGTGTGCACGTGGATGGGCAGCGACGGGTGCTTGTCGCGGATCGCCGTGATCAACAATCTGCACACACCCGCCCACCTTATCAACCATTTATCCAGTATCGACGTTTTAGTGAGCGTAAAATATCGATTGTTTAAAAAATGTCATGAATCGGTAGTTGTGGCATACCGTAGGAAAGACGTATGTCCAGCAGGGAAACGGTAAAGGCTAATATGACGATGTGATGAAAAAATATCATAGAAATCCCCGCTAGTAAATTATGTGTTATACAATAATAAAAAATTTGACGTACCAGGCACCTGATGCAATATGAGCTCGTAGCTAAATTTGAATGTGATCGAAACAAGCATTTCGTTAAAGGTGACCCCGATTTGAATGAGCAATTCATAAAATCTATTAATGAATCTTCAAAGATAACAAATAACTATGTTAATAATAATAATAACATCGGAGTACAAACGACCGATAACCTGTGCCTAAACTGGAAAAAGTCTGTACTGTGTGACATCAGATTTTTAAATACTTACTTAGCTGCCTGTGGTTTCAACAGACCGGCCATATCCTTAATGCTAAGAACATGAGTGCCCGCTTTAACGAGTTCATCGACCAAGTTCAAGTAATATTTGAGATCATATTTCTTTTTGGTCGGGTCCGAAACGTCCCCGGTGTAGGAAATAGCCGCTTCGACGACGCCTCCAGCTTTACCCGCCGCTTCCATGCCCAGAATTAAGTTTGGCAGGTAGTTGAGCGAATCGAATACTCTGAAGATATCCATGCCAGCTTTTACCTGGGTATAAATTAGGTAGTAGATAAAAATTCCATAATGTAAAAATTGTAGAGATGAAATAAATAATTGTAGTTCTTCAATTTACAAATTATAGTTCTTCAATTTAGCAATTAACAATTAATTATATTATTAATCAATTGCAATTATAGTAGGCAATATAAATTTGTTCTTTTTTCAAAATACAAATAATTTGTTCTATTTTCAAAAAAACAACGTTCCAATTCGATTGCCGTTCATTCCACACGTCTAGCTATTTTGGCATAACAAATATAACTTACGGCCATATCACAGAACTTGAAAACGACATTGTCGGGGTAGTTAGTATATCCGACAGCGTTGGCTCCTCGCAACAACATTTGGAAGGGAATGTTGGGGATCAGCCGACGCATATCTTCTAAACGCTCCCACGGACATTCGTGCAGAAACCTGGAATAGTTTAAATCCTAAAAGTTTATACCATAATGAGTCACAAACAAATACAACGCTACGGCGTTATATGCCAACATAATTATCGAATCTATCCAACAATTTGTTATGTGTATGAATATAATGTATAACGGATGTATAACACATGTAGTGTCGATAATAATAATAATAATCGACCCATTTGTCATTCCACTGTTGGAATATGCTGTTACGAGTAAGGCTATAGTCACAGTAGTGCTAACAGAAATTATAACTGTATTATACGACGTGTTATGTTAAGTCTGAAAGGAGATATAATAGATTTAAGTGGCCTAGACTCCTTGGACAGGTAAGCGGAGGGGTGTTTCACCAGTTACGTCTCAGCAACTAGTGAAAGGTAATCGGTGAAACTAGCGAAACATAACATTATGATGTTAATATTACAATAAAAACACGTATATAATAAGTAATATAGGATTAGAAGGAGGCGCGAGATGTTAAGGGAGTGCGGATGAGGTGAAGTGGGCGGAGTTACCGGAGCGCGACGTCGAAGGTGGCGCCGCCCCAGTTCTCGAGCGAGTAGAGGTTGCTGAAGTTGTGCGCGAGGTAGGGCGCCGCGGCCAGCAGGTCGTGCGTGCGCATGCGCGTGGCCAGCAGCGACTGGTGCGCGTCGCGGAACGTCGTGTCCATCACCAGCAGCCCCTCGTGCTGCCGCACCGCCTTGGCGAACGCCTCGGGGCCGCCCTCTTGCAGGATCTGCTTGAATCCCTTCGGCGGCTGTACGGCTGCAAGCGATGCGACTCTATTTTATATATAAGAAAGCCTCTACTCTCCCCCCCCTTCCACACTTTTATAAAGCGAGCTCACCTTTATTTTAACAGAGGCCTCTGGACCTAGGAATTTATTCAATTTTCTTTATACTGTTGTAAAAAGTATCTTATACAACAGTAACGACTAGTAAATATAATTTTCATTGTTTTACTTGTGTAAAACAATGAAAACTAGTCAATATACGAAACTAGTCAATATAAGAAATACGATATTATTTAATGACTGCAGTTTGTAATAAAAAATTCGGAAATATATGCTGTCGTATAAATAAACATATCCGTGTACCATATGTCGCTGCTCAAAATAGAAGTAACGATTTTGAAGAAGACCGCCAGCCCAAGTTACTCTAAAGCATAATGTTCTTAATAAGACAGTATTACTAGAAAATATATGTCATACAATTATAATGTCTAATCTCTTCATTCAACATGGCTTAAGTTTTTGTGACCTCAATCTTAAAACATATTGCTTGAGGTTATTATTTCCACTAACAATATTCTGTTACAAACATTTTTTTAAATTTATTGAAGAACAGGTTTCCGTTAAACTATTGAACTCATATTATAAATAAACTCATATCAATATTGACAAACAAACGTGTGTACGTGTACAAGAAGCGAAAAACAAAAACCAAACAAAAGCGATTGACCAACAATATTAATTGAAGCTTAACATAAAACATAGACACACATAAAAAGCCTCACCTCAAATGGGATTAATCAGAGAAAGCGAATAATATCCTCACCTGTATTCTCCCCTGTCATTTCATGTCTTTTAATGGCCTCAGGCGAAAGGTCTGAAAAACATGTTTTAGTAAAAAAAATATGGCGGAGTGCATCAACGTCAATGGTGTGCACGGAAATGGATAAATAAAAACTGTAAGTATGAGATGATAACACTTATTAAATTAAAACTAGCCGTCCGCTCTATAGATTAGTAAGTACATAGATTATTGCAAACAAAATTAATGCAAAATAATAAACATTTTTTCATAAATGAAAATTTCATTTGCCATTTATTGACCGTTTTTAACTCTAAATTACTACTATGTATAAAATGTACTACTAAAACTACTATTTATAATGGGTACATAAATAAAAATATGTTTTTTTGTTGTTTATTGATACTAAACAAAATGTGGAATTCGTTACATTTTGTTATATATCTATACATAATGTTAAAATAATTATTTAAATATTGCACTTTTTTTAATACTTTGGTACATTTTATTTTGTTTGCGTATAATAAATAGTTCTTAGTAATGAAGTATGAAATTTTTAAAAATCTAAAACAAAAAGCATATTAGCATATATTACTGTATAAAATATACTGGCATTAACAAAGAAACATCGTCAACAAAGTGAAGTGTGTTCCCAAAATTTATTAATAAATTTTTAGTAGAATTAAGACAAAAGAATAAGCAAAACATATATACTTCTATGGATACATAATTATTTCCAAACCTACCAAGCCCAGAGCGTTCTGGAAGAAAAGGGAAGACATATGGATTATTCAATATAATTAAATTATATTATTTACTTTCAAATATGCATGTTAATATTATGTATAAAGTAATTTGGTTTAAAAACGTACTATAAGAATTAAAACATTCAATGTACCATTCAATGTATTAAAAAAAATATGGCAACATTGATTATATGTGACACGTTAAAATACAGTTTTCTATGAATGCACAATTGTAATGGAATTCGCTTTTCGCTCGATAATTTTTTCATTTAACGTATTATTATCTATTTTAATGAGGTTAGGGTTTTTTATTTTAACTTTTGCCAATTACATTTAATTTTTATTTGTATTGATTTAAAATTTCATTCTTCATTAGAACTATTTATATTTCGTTTTTTAACAATGAGTTCACAGTTAACATGTAAATTGTATCTTACCCACGACCTTCAGTACCATGATTTATTATATTATTAATTTAAATACATGATTTGTTATACACATAATGAAGACCCCTTTATTAAAACAAAAAAAAACTGACAATGATCATCAAAATATAAAATAATTTAAAGCATTTAAGCATTTCTAGCGAATTACTAATAATTAAAATAAAACATGATGCAAAAAAATTAAAAATATTTGCAATCAAATATATTTAAATATTATAATTAAATGCAGTTAACAAGTATGAGAGCGTAATAATAGTTATTGACGAAATGGGTTTGACTCGTATCAAGTAGTTTCATTCCATCCACGAACTACTTACGTCAATACACGGTTAAGGACAATTGGAGAAATATTGTCCTTTAATGAATACTCAACAAGAAGTGTTTCGTAATAAATGTATTAATTGGAATATATTCATACAATTTTTCAAAAATATCCTTATATAT
>DWDT01003699.1:0-11993 GCA_018245595.1 Microceris scylla | reverse complement strand
AAAGGGGCAATGTGTCTATATAAATGGTAAGACGCTGTTAATATGTTCTTTACTTGCTTAACAAAACGTGATTAAAAATATAAAAATAATTTTCAGAACAGCTCAGTCAATGTTATAGACGTTAATCTGTATTGCGATCTTTAAATAATAAAAAACTATAACTTCCTCCTGTTCGTCTCGCTTTATTGAATTACAAATGTTACATATCAGAATAGAATACTAAAATAATCGTTAATATTATAATCGGTTTTCAATATCGCACGCTCTAGAAATAACGTCACTATGACATTTGACAAGTGTGTCAACTTGGACTGGACTGAGTGACAGAGTGATATTTTTCGGGCTAGACATAATTTTTATTTGATAAGACCTGTCATAACAATCTGCAACAGCCTAGTGTTCTTTGTGTTTATAAGTAAATGCATAGTATCGGAACATAATAAGTTTATTTTGTTTCCTTCGTTTTGTTTATTGGCTAGATCAATGGAATCTCATCCACTAAACTTGGTAACAGTAATTACTAATTACCTAAACTTTGTAATGATATTGTTGTAAATTAATATGACGTGCATATATTCAAATTAATTTAAACGTCATTATAATTGTAGGCTCATCAGCAACATCGTCGTGCCGAGGCACATTTGTTGAACAATAGATACGACGAGGCGATGCAATGCCACCACAACGCCGCTGAACTCCTTCTTGACGCCATGAAATCTACCACCTCGTCGGTGGCTTTGGAATCGATCAGTTTACAACACAGCTACCATCTCAAACAAAAAGATCTTATCAAGAGTAAAAAGGAGCAGTATGCACGAGTAAAGAAAGCAATGGAAAATATAAAAAACTTAGGAAAAGAGCCAAATGTCAATCTCCAAATTGGTGACCCGGCTAAATTACAAGTAGCCATATACAAAACTATGAATGAGTCAGAATCTTTATTACATTTACTATCAAACAACAAAGACAAAGTGACACAGAACGAGACTGTGCTTAGAGATGTGGCTGATGGAAGAAAAGCTGAAAAGTCTCAACAAACTGTTGTAGAAGAACTTCAGATATTAAGTCAAAATCTTCATTCTCTTATAGAACAATTAGTGCTACAAGTAGAAGTTTTAAAGGATGAAAATATGACATTAAAAGAAAGGGTAAATTATTTTGAAAAAGAGAGGCTTAGATACTTGAATATTCCATCACAAGATAGCATACAGATAAATAATATACCAGGAATGTTATTTGTTGGGGAAGACATGTCTAGACAATCACAGAATGAAAGCTTTGCAGAAGTAAGTAATAGAGCAATGGGTGCAGCCATTGACAGAGCTACACAGCAGCCAAACTTTGATTTGAGTGCTCTTAAGAGTAATTAGTTGAATTGCCTAGCAGTAACAGATGGATATAATTTTGTTAACATGACAATCACAACCTTGGATAATATATTATGTTGAAAAGAAATAAAAAAATATAGTATCTGATGTTTTATTATATAATATTAGACATAAGATTGTTATAATGTGTTGAAGTTACATCACTTCTTGTAATGCTGTAAAGAGTATTAGGAGAAATTTGTCCACTTTTGAATACTACATAAGTTTAAGTTGTGTAGAGTGTGCTAGTTGGCATTTAGCTAGCATGCCAGACTATGTGCTTATCCTTTCTCTAGATCCTGTTAAAACAAGAATGGATAAAAGGGTGTGTATATATAAATCTGTAAAGCTTTGTAACAGTTATCTGATTCTAGTCTAGTGGTTGCAAGAGTCATTGATGATGTAATTTGATGTATACAACCACATCACACATTGAAATTGGTTTACTATTGTAACAAAATAAAACGAACATGTATTTTTTGTAGATATGTATTGCATATTGGTCTTACATAAAAATAAAGTTTTACTCTTGTTTAATTGTAAAAATAAACTTCCCAGATTAATTATTATCAGGAATAACTATCCTTAACCTAGAAGAAATCTATACATTAACAAACAATATCACTATTAACATTTTTATATTTGGTAACATGAAATATACAGCGGACTGTACGAAACCTGTCGATTCGAATGTTGGATGTGACGTCGTGTGCGAGCTGGCCGCTACGGGCGCCCATAGCAAGCGAGCTTAATTGGGACTGCACAACCATTCGCACGAGGCTTTCGATGCATATTGTACGAAAAACAGTACCTACTGCAACCAAGCAGACATGGGGAATGTTGGCAGTCAACCTCGCCTCTTTAATTTGAGCTCTTAAAAAGGGTGGTTGTCTTTAAAATATAGTTTTCCTTCATTGAATAATTGTTAGGTACGTTAAAAAATATTAATGACATAATACGCGTACAATTTATTATTTAAACAGAAAATAGCAAATACTCTAGGTAATATTACCAAGGAGCAACCTTTTGATTTAATATTGCTTAAATTAAATGCCAAGCACTTAAGAAAAAGAAGTTCAGATTTGTAAGTATTTGCAGTACGTTTGGTACTTGGCGTGATTAAATATCAATAAACTTCAACGACCAAGAAGCGGTTTCCTATCGACGGAGGCCGCTACGACGACGGCGGCGAGGTGGAACGTGAGGCTCGTGTAAGTTCGCGCTTGCCAACTCGGATGTAGTTTCAATAAGATTTCCGTTACTAAAGCTAAAGACCTTAACGAGATATATTCAAGAATTTCAATTCCATAACTAACTTAAATCCTGAGAGTTCTTAGAAGGCTACAGTATTTGTTATTTTCCCTTGTTTTCAATAACCAATATTGCTGCCAGTGCCACCAGAGTTCTTATCCGACGAGTACGTAAAGTTCGGATCCCATACACATTACAGTCTCCACAACGCTTTTTCTAATTACATATCAGGTAACATGAACAGAAGTGTTGGGTACAGCGGCTGGGTGTTCTCGCAACGGCCTGCTGCTTCCGTGTTGCCTATAAACGAGTCGAACAATCGATAACAATGCTAAACCTAAAAGCTCCTTAATGTTTTTAAAAATTCCAATAGACTACTACGATATACTCCTCTATTATCATTTTATATAAACCAATTACATAACTACTTAAAACATTTCATTACAATAAAGTCGATACTTAGTCAATCAACAACGAGACACATTTCTATTAAAAAAGTGACACTATCTAATATCACTAGTAATGTCTATGAATGCAATGGTATTTTGCAACTTAAAAGGAGTTTGAGTAACGTGAATTATACGACGGGATGTATTCAAAATGTGCATCCAATGTAAACTGACAGTCGCACGACAGTATCTCTCACTGCGGTAACGACCGCTTTACAAAATGTGTAACTTTATAATGTAAAGATATGTATGTTACGGACAAAAACTGCCCTAAGTTGCGCTCATTACGGAAGTCTGAATTCGGCAGTGGACTGAGTCAGGCTTATGATACTGAGCATGGTTAAACTTCCGTCCACCGAGGAACCTTTGTAAATTCCGCAGTTGCATCTGCGTGTGCTGCTAAGCAGCAGTATTCGCGTTGCTCAGATGAAGTCGACATCGGTGAAGACGTAGAGCACTGAATCAATCCTAGAGAGTAGAATTTTAGGTGGAGTTAGGTAGTTCTGCGATCTGTTCGCGTTCGAAACAGATTATTTTTGGACACATACAAACTCCGATAGGAAGTCTTGTTGAAACAGACTACTTACTAGCTTCCCAAAACTGCACATCACTGGTATTCATTTTTACCCTAATTGTACATTTAGTAATTTTGCTAAATTATTTAGAATTAACACGAAACATTAACAAATTTTCAACTAGCAGCCTGCAACAAGTGCGCCAAAACGGCCGACTGGTCAGCCGCGACCGATAACAGACGGGCTGCGACAAGTCCTAAGCGGGCAGAGCTCGAGTGGTGGGATATCTAGCGCACCTGGCGCAGTGGACAGCTAATATAGCGTTGTTGGTTGTACCACTATTGAAAAAAATAAGTGGTAGAATAGCATTTAAAAATAATTATACATATGTATAACCATTCATACTATTTGAGTACAGGTAAGAGTTCCCGCGGCGGGGACAGCACCCGTGGCCGTTGTATTACTAGGCTCCGTCGGCGGTAAATGTCGCGTACTACTATGAGGGCGACTCGCAAGTAATATCTGTTCTCAAACCGATTATTCAGTACCCAACCATATTACATTTATACATTAAGAAAGAAGGTGCACGTACGAGACATATCTCTTAAAATAACAACTGATAATTTTACAATAAATCCGTACATTTTCAAAGCTGTGTCTACGTGTCTATCGACTGTGTTCGCCCACCCCACAGACACGTTGATACTGGAAGCATACGGATTTGCATGGTGGTCTGATATCTGAGCACGCGGTATCGCCGCGGCTTCTGTGAAGGCATCGGCTAAACATTTACAATGACAAGTAATAACAAACTCGATATAATTCTGACAACAGGACATAATAGGCACTAAAATGGCAAATCACATACCGAAGGGAAATATCCAAGTCGATTTATATCTCACAACCGCAATATACATACAAGACCGTTAACAGTTACATTACACATTACATCTTAGTCATTAGGGGATAGATCGTAACACTCCTAAGCTAATTCAACTTTAGATTCATTTCTACTTTGTAATTATTCCGCCGAGCGGTCCGTCGGGGAGGACGGCGGACACGTCACGGGCGATCTAACAATGCAACTATTCGAGTATAATTTTATTACAAAACGGCGTGGCACGAGCACAAGAAATTACGATGTCGAACACTGTCGACGTTAAGCTATCGTTAGAGCGCTTTCAGAGACGCTTATTTTCGGCGCGTAAAAGGTCGCTTTTGCACGCGCACAGACGCTCGTCTGCGTGCCCCGCCCCCCCGCGGCACCACGCTACCGTACTGAAGCCCGGCATACAACTCGCACATGTGCATGCGAGTGTAAACCGCGCTCAAAATACGCTGGCATGAAGGAGCCCCTATAGCGTTCCAATTACATCGTATGCACATTACAAAATTTAAATTACACACTGGATTTAACATAAGCTTGATATACATTTAAGGATTAACTTAAAATACAGTAAAAAAGATAGCGACGACATAAATACTAGTGAGATTTGTTACGGTGTGTAGGGCGGTGGCGGCGGCAGGATGGAGAGGTCGTCGAAGGGGAAGTATTGCTGCGCGCCGAGCGCGGGTGGCGGCAGCACGGGCGGCGGCGCGGCGCTCGGTGTGTAGGGCGGCAGCGCGGGCACGGCGGGCGTGGGGCCCACGCTGTGCGCCTCGTAGCCGTCCCAGTCCTCCATGAGGTTGCGCCGCTGGATGTCCTCGTCGCCCGACAGCGGAGCGCCCCACAAGTTAGCGGCGGACGCCAGTAAAGCCAGCGCACCTGCAGCAGACATTTTGTGATATGTAACGATTGAATATAACTTGCCCACACGTTTACCTGCATTCGGCTCATTATTTAATGTGCCTAAATATGTGCCATTGACTGTCTCCTCCGCAAACATGATCCTTGGTTAAAAATAATTATCGATTTACTGCTCAAACATATACCTTCTCATAGGAGCCAGATAAGTAGGTACAGTCACACGAGTTATCATCTACCTACATGTTTTGTATCTGGCAACACATGCGGGTGTTGAATGTCACACCGTTACAGGGTACACTGCTTTCATATCTATAGCAATGAACTGGTATCAATTTCACTTTCCAGACTTTATTTAAACCATTGTGTGTTTAATTTGTGTGTGTGTATGTGTATTTGCATGTCTAGTGGTTGAAGTCTTTCATTCCGCACGTCCTAGATTCAAATTCTGTGGCGCGCCTCTTTACAAAAATGTACGTTTTACGAATAAATATCACTTGCCATACCGGTGAAGGCAACCATCGTGCGGAAACCGGCACTTATTAAAAGTTCTAAAAAAACTGTTTTCTATGGCGTGTTAAGGCTGCCAACCCGGACTCGACCACCATGGTAAATTATAATCTTAACCTCTCATTTTGGGAGGAGACCCGTGTTCAGCAATGGTACGAGAAAAGGGTTAAAAATTTTTTATATAAAATTAAACGTCGTTGAAAAACAGATAGAAATACATGCAAATAAGTGTATAAAAGCTTTGAATTCATTATTCAGATCACTGTTGGTCTGCGAGTCTACCCGAACCTTTGTTATGGGTAGACCGGGGCGGGCTGACCATTGAACCAAATGATGGATCAATATCGCCAATGTCCCGATGAGCGAATTCAAAGGATTTAAAGTAATGCAGAGGTGGTGGCTACTGACCTGCACCAGTTATCGTATAAAATCCATACTCGTAATCAACTTGTATCGTGTTCGGGTCGCTGTTGTTGGCGTTGCCCAGCACCACCGTGGTGCAGTAGCACACTCCCACGATAGCGATGACCCAGAAAACACACATGATACTCGCTACTGCATTTCTTCGTAGCATTTTGATCGCTTTGCTATTGAGGCTGGTGACATTGATTAGTACACCGATACAGGAACAAAGGAGCACCATGAAACATAGCAGTATGAGAACTCTCATAAGCGTTATAATCTCGGGGGTGGTGCATGGCGGCAAGCCTGGAAAATATTAGGGTAACTGTGAGTTTTTGAACACTGAATTTCGGCCATTATATACAATTACTAGGACGTAACAAATTACGCCTCTATCTCCCCGAACATGAAGGCAGAGGAGGGTAGTACCCCGTCACTTTTCACCAATCACGTAATTATGGAATAGGTGCCGAGCCTATTGCCATACACTGGACACAAATTCAGAGTTCGAGCTACTACTAGGAATTTTAAGTTAGAAAAACTCAATAATACCCTACATGGGGATCAAACCCAGTACCTCTCGCTCAACAGTCTTATTTGAAAAGTCACCTAGCAACTGAGCAGTCACTATTTATCATTATTTTTCAATAAAAATGATCTTGGTTGAAATGCAGAGGTATGAAGTGGTTTAGTAACTTTTTGCATAAATACAACTTTTCTTCTCATGGTGTGAATAATGTAATTATAGAATACACAAAGCAGCCTCTCAGTTATGTAAGGGAAAACTTGCCTATATCTATTGCAGAATTATCTTATTCTGCATTAATATAAATTAGTTAAATGGGTAGAGGTTAGTTAAATGGGTAGAGGTAATAATTCTTAAAAATACAATAAACAATTTAATGCCAACTTTACACTTCAGATAGCTATCATGCAAGCTGGAAGTGTTTTGTAAAAAAATCACTAAGAAGTTATTTAATTATTATTTCATGCAGAGTAAAATCTAAAATTGCATACTGAGGAATATAACAAAGTCCTTGTTGGTACCAAACATTCTAAGAGTTTTCATATCATGTACACATACATACATGTATCTACTCTGCAGCAACCAATTAACAAGAGGTGGCCAGTAAATCTGCTCCGTGTTGCTGTTTACACAAACATTGTTATCATTACCTGCACAACTGTTAATTAACATAGCATCACCAGCAATCAAACTCAGATTAGACTAATGACGCATCTTTAATTTTACACTGTTTTAAGGTTGTCAGAGAATTGTTAAAACAAGTACTAAGACATTATCAAATTTTCAATAAAAACTAACTATTTGTAGAATTCTATTTATATTAGTAAATTCCTAGTATTAATTGAACAAACCAATTCAATATTCAAAAGGTACCAATAATTAAATGATAGGCAGGCACCAAAGTTTCTATTTGTTACAATGCTGGCAGGCAGATATTCATCTGTTGAAGGAACTTTTGACTCTGCCTTTTCAGGATGTTACCATTTACACTCACTTTATATATCTGTTTTGGTAATCTACTCTTGTTTATTCATTCCACATGACTGAACCATCTAAGCATCTTTTTCTTATTCAAAGTCACTACATCTTCTTTTACAACACATTATCCTATATTTTTAAAACATATTGAATCTTTCAAATAGGCATACAAGCTACCTGAGGGTAACTGCTCATTTGCTGGCTTTTAAGGAATATTCTCTTTGCTATTTTCTTAAAGAACTTCATGTCAAAACCTTATATAAAAGAATAGAGCACACAAACTGACATAAGATGGACCACCATGAGTCCAATTGACGTAGAAGAAAACTCATTTTTCAGTAAGTCATGCAGTGGAGTAAGAGCCACACAGACACCAGATCAAGCAGTTTTTGAAGCACTCACCCTTTTTAAATTTGGTTTTTAACATATCCAATATTCACTAACATTGCATTAAAGAAGGCTCCAGCATACTTCTACTTCTAGCTACTTATAAAAAAGATTCATATTTTTTTTATAAATCAAGAAAACTAAGCCCTATGATAATACATAATAAAATAAAGTTAATTTTTTCTATACTTTAGTTTCTAGTTATACTTTTTACGTAATTTCTAAATTTCAGCTAATGACAAAGAGATAGTTATTTGATTATTTAAACATATACATTATGAGGCCCATTCTTGTGTATGCAAGGTGATGTAATCCACAGCAGCTACTATAATCACTTTACTAAATAATCATTTGCTGATTTACAGCCCAAAAACAAAATTGTTATCATAAACTCCCTCTACTGTTGATGCAGAAACTATCACTGGGATGTATAAAAGCAGGAATAATTATGGATTGAAGTCCATTAATATTCAAAGATAATCCAAGAGATAATTCAAAGATAGTCCAAGATATTGCTTTAAATCAAAGTGATTTAATATATTTAACCTGTGACAATAATTATAACAATTTACTGTGCAGCAGAGTCTATAGTGTGCTTAGCTTTGTATATTTAGTGATACATTTTCCTCTTGTGGTTAATAAACATAAACATGCAACTGTGTTATATCCGTGTTTCTATAAACCAGATGCACGACATAGATATTAAATAGGTCAGTTAAGTTACAACACAGAGACAAAATAATGTTAAGAGGGACAAATAAAGGGTACATCTACACCTTTTCTACCAAAAGTGACTTTTACTGCTATTGGTCATGATTTTATCTATTAAAGTGTATTGTGTAATTTTCTTACTGAATGTAACACACAAACCGGTAATGAACACGTGATAATATAAACTGGACTTACCATTAAAATCTGACCTATTAATAGGATCAAAAACAATATTCTGGTGTATAGTTATCTGGTCATCATCATCATCGTCATCATCATCAAATGTGAAGAACTGTGCTAGTGACAAACTCTGACTACAGTGCAGGCCTTTAATTCTAAACCAACTCGGTTGAACTAAAGCTGCACAAGTTAGAAGAAATGTTGAGAGATTGAAGAATGCTGCTATCTTATTAAGCTCCTTGTCCTTGAAGGGAAGGGATATTTTGAGACCTGCAACATAAACGTTCACATTTTCACATATGTATTTAGGATCACTGTTGCAGCCCTGTTTGATTCTATAAATAGTTTATAAAGCCAGAGGAGGTGTCTTTGGGGGAGGTCATGCTATGATTTTATAAACACAAATATGTGGCTGGTTTTTACACAGATTATTTAGCCTTAATTTCTTATTTCATTTGCAAATATATATTACTAACATTTTTGTCCTTATAAGTCGCAAACCATTCTAGATACCTTTAGATACATTCTAGATGACTTTATTATAGAATAATTTTAATACCTTGAGTTAAGGTTTGAACTAAAATATCTGTTTGATCGCGTTAATTAGTAACACTATACAATATCCTCCTTCACTAAATATTGAACGTCATATCATACCTCGAATCCAAGTCATACAGCCCATGATTATACACAAACCATCGGAGTAATTATTCACTAAACTTTTATAGATTTGTTTGAAAGTTCTAAATTTTAAAATAAATCCTTAATTACTTTGAACCAAACTTTTAGGATTACACTGTTTTCTTTTGACTTCTGATATAATATTTTTGTTTGACAGTAAGCGCACACAGAGCACTCCGATATTATAGACAACTTGTCGGTCGTCGGTCGGCTGTCACATGATGGATTATATTTGTCTCTTTCGCTCTGGATCTAAACTACCATGTACGTCTTTTTCATTCGTTTTCTTTCGTCATTTCAATTTCAAGCAATGTTTATAACAGCGTAGCATAGATTAACTTTAGTACTTATCCTTAGGTTTCAACGTATAAAAAAGTATTTTTTAGAATCGATTATTTCTAAGCGGAATAAAAAAGTAGGTTAAATTGTGCACATTTATCTTTGCTAATTATTATGCTTAATTAAATATCAAACAAAAGCGCGCGAATTTTTAACTTTCGTAACGACGCACAAATAATAGGGGGCGGACAATGTAAAAAGATATATGGACAAATCCTCCATAAAACAACTACAATTTTACCGAACATGCTATGAGTATCAGGAAGAAAATATTACAAGGGATTGAACGGATTGAATATTATTTGAATTTTTGTATGCATGTATGCGTCAATTATGATGAAGGTACAAATCTGATTTGTCATTTGATATTAGATCGGTATCTTCATCTTTTTCCGCTCTGTAATATATTTCAATGAAGTAAGAATTCTTAGTCGGCTGAATTGTCTTTAAACAGTAATCTGTTAAATGTAATTAGTGTTACGCCCTATTAAACATAACGTTACTTCCATCGTTCGATATAGCTAATTTTGTAGAATAACGATTGTGCTACTTGCCACAAAGAAGACGTTCAAATGAATGTATTATGTAAAATTATTAATTATGTGGCTAGCCATAAAACTAATGAATATATTATTATTATATCAATAAGCAAAGTCCCAAGTCAGAATTGTTGCTTTTTAAATATAATTTTACTGCGCGGGACTTTACAAAAGCGTAGAGTAACTCGCACGAATGACGCCTGATCCTGGATTGGGTCAGGGCTTTATACGTAATTATGAGGATGCTTTGTTTTAATATGCAGACCCCATATTACCGTGTTGATCGATGACAATGGCTAGTTACTTTAAATTACTGAATCTGTTTGTACGTAAATAGATATCGAATCGAAACTGTCATTTTGTTTTGTTTATATTTATTGTTAATATGAATTTTAAGAAATATTTTTTCTAGTATTAGTAACTAACCTATTGGGCAGTTACTTGAATTTAATGTAATGTGAAAATCTTTTTACAGAATGTAATATAATTTTTTTTACATAATGTAATGTGAAATTCCTTTTACACAATGTTGGCAAACACTGAAGTACCTAAGTGCTTTACGAATTTAATTAAAACGAATGACCCATCAGTAACAATAACAACCTACTTCATACAAACACACATCTGACATTTTACATAAATATTAGTTGACAATTAATACCTACCTACCTTACCTAATACTACTAATGATTACCTAAGGTTTTCAGCCGATATTTATTAACAGTCGATATTTATTAATTATATTTATTAACAGACACGATTGTATATAACGCCAGATGCTCGCGGTCGCGCCCCACGTGGACTCTGTATTGAAAATATTGGGCGAAGCGTGTGCTAAGTTAGATCACTTAATTAATGCCATCCATCATCAGTGGTATTTGTCAGCGCAGTGATTCGCCGAGGGCGCTGGAGTGATAAATTGCTCTGATATCGAGCGGTTACGCTTTACATACGCCCTCTGGAGATAATTGGACACCTCGCGATGCTATTAGCTATTAAGTAAATCCTCGAAACAAAATAAATGGCGCATTCCTTCCTCGCCCGGCCCTGAACAATGTGTTCATGTGTCTTCATGTTCATGTAACTTTAGTATCGGGTAATAATAATAATATCTTATTTCACTGAACATGGTTTATATGGAGGTATCTTTCTATTTGTTACATACAGTGCTCGTGTTCGTTATTAGTGGAACGCGAATAGTTTTTTGTCAATATTAAATTTTATAGACTGACTCGTTGGTCGTGTTGGTTGCATGTTGTTGCATGCACAAAAATTTTCTAATTTAGATTTTCTAGTACTGGTTCGGAGTCTGGATATGTGCCCGATGTATCGCAATTGGCTCACCACCTATTCCATGGGACTTAACGTAACTGGTGAAACGTGGGAGTGTTCTGCATTCCTCTGCCTACCTCTT
>DWDT01003698.1:0-11993 GCA_018245595.1 Microceris scylla | reverse complement strand
TGTTCGACCCGGGAATCGAACCCGGGACCTCCCGATCGGCAGTCGCACATGCAACCAACACGACTAACGAGGCAGTCAACTTATATTTTATTAGTCTAATACATTTGAACGTTTGTTTGCTCGAACAAAGGCGTCGCAAGGTAAACCAACCAAAGCAAACAAATCCAGACGTCCTTTAGAAGACACACTTATAAAAAACTAAAATAAATGTGTTCTTCGTTCCCTTTTTATTTTCAGTATTGGTGGAAAAATATGTTATTACTTTTTACTTAAGCAGTTTTATTTTAGGATGCTTACAAATATTTAACGTAAAGGTAAATAACCAGAACTAAAAAATTCGGTACCATTCACTTGTTCTCATCCTTTGTAAATATCGCGACTAAAGCTTAGCTAAATTTCGAGCAAATACTAAATTAAGTCAACAGATGACATTACAGCCCTCGGGTATCGTAGATTTCCAGACGCAATAAATTTCGTATCGGTTGAGTAAACGAAAACTGAGAGGGCTGGAGGGTGGTTGCCTAAGGAATTATTTTCATATGAAACAAGGGGAGCTTTTGGTAACATGCCAAGAGCAACTGGTACCCCACTCAAAGTAAGGCTTTCATGCCGATACGACGCACAAAGGAATGAAATATGTTAGTAAACGGTTCTCAGTGGAACTATTACCAAGTTAGTACGGGAAACACCGGTAAAATAAAAATAACCATTAAATGAAATAACTTCCTCATATATAAAATATAATTTAAGTCACCGTAAGCTTTGATCCCATTATAGTTTTTTTACTGTTAGGATTAGGACGTTCTTACGTATATAAAACTAGCTGTGCCCGCAACTTCGTTCGCATGAGAGTTAAAACTTTTTCTAAAATTGAAGTAGCCAAGTCCCGTCAAAATCGGTCTAGCCGTTCTAGAAATTAGCCGGAACAAACAGACAGACACAGACAGACATACAAAAATTATAAAAAATGTTATTTTGGTATACGTACCGTGTATACATATACATTAAGTAAAGGCGGTTATTTTACTATTACAAACAGACACTCCAATTAATTTAATAAGTAAAATTTAGAAAAAAGTACTATAAATATAGCTATCTTGGAAATCAGGCAGTAACAATTTCAAATTACAAGGTATCGATTAACATCGGTAAAAGCGTTTGCGACTGATGGATGCCGGTAATTGCCTAAGTAAACAATAAAAGGACTAAAGGAGATCCTTTGGAGGGTGGCATTGGAATCGTTTCAAAGAGATGGACTAAAGCAATTAGCTCACGTTAACCACCCGTAAAGGACAACGCCTAGGCCAATCGATGCGTCTAGACACAGAGTCGACCACCGCAGTAAAACGTGAATGGCGCATTTAAAATTTCAAAGCGAACGTGGATACCGCTGCTTCGGTTATTTTCGGTTGTCTGGCTTTTGTATCGGAATTATTCTGTGTACCTTCTCTTTGTTTTAATGCGAACAGCTCTGTGGCTGTTGTGCTTCTAACATCTGGTTTACCACAAATACAGATATGAAAATATACAGATTTTAATACACAAATTTGAAAATTTCTCTTGCTTCTTATAAAAGGAAACCGTGTCATTGATATCACTAACGTTATCGCTTTAAGATTTTTTTACAATGTGTCATTTCAGACGAACCAGTCAATTTCCTTCACCCATAATCGGGAATTATTTTCGAAATCCTGATACTGTATATTAGTACAATTATGACATTAAAATCTTAATTTACAATTACATTACATTTTAACTTTTGTTAAGTTAAAATCTTATACTCTTCGCATTGTGTTAAGACACAATTGATCTGGGAGTCACATTACGTCCGGACTTGATATTACTCCCAAAATTTGCATATACGCTTCATTAGTTAGAGCTCATAAAACAAATTACCACGCATAGAATTGGTCGTATAATAAATGTGTTGACAGGCTTTTCGTAAGGCCGATCCCGAATGAGCAACGATCGAAGGCTGCGAGTTCAAGGGCGCAACGAAGGACGAGGATACGAAATCACATTTAAGGGTCCACGGTGTTACTTCCAATCGAAGCTCTTTATATTACCCATAAGTAATAAAAAGGTGAAATAGCAAAAATAAACAACTCTGATTCATTATAAAATTAATCGAAGAAAGATTGTTCTTACATATTCATCATTATTATCATTTAACGTTTATGTGATTCCATCGTTGGGCATTTTGGGCATTACTAAATCTGGTTTCAATATGAGAAAAGTTACGGCCGTAGTCATAGGTAACTGGTCTTTCAACTGAAATAAAATGTATAGAAATATATTTATAAGTTTGTACTCACATTCTGTAGGCGTTTAAAGTCTTCGACATTATAGTAACTGTTGCGTCTACAAACTAGCATCCATTTCACTTCACTAACACAATTGAGATTACACCATGGCTTTACAAGCAATGTAATAAAGGCTTATATAAAAATCGTTTACAAATAATTCCTCAAAATTTACACTTAAGAAAACAATAAAAGGATTAGATTGTAGGTAACTTTCAGATTATATAACTATAGATGGGAAAAGACATACAAGGGCAAACGAAGACGCAAACTATAGTTATCAAAGAATAGCTTAGTTATCCAGAAACGGCAGACCGCAAAAGTAACCACAATATGTAATAAGCAACGCTAGTCACGCTATCAGCATCTCGGCAACCTAGAAAGTATACAAAAATAGGACGTGAATTGAAGGGTTATAATAAAATACCATAAACATTCTAGACATAATGGCATAAATTGAAAATAATTTGTCTCGTAGTCCGTTACACCCTATTGTGTTACGAAATAATTTTATACCAATTATGCTTAATGACATATGTAGCGGATAGGAGATTGAATAATACGAGAGCCTTATTAATTTCATTGGCTTTCATACACGTGCGCTATTTGGCACACGATGGAGGAAAAATAGATTTCTTGCCAATTATTGCACAAGTTCCCATTAGACAGAGATAGCGATACATATTACTATAATGATAGAGCAAGATAAGAACGAAGTCAAAATAGACCAACACCTACGCGCCTGCTGTGTCGTTGATCCCTTCAGATCATTGTTTGAAAGTGACGTGACGTTGTTTGTTTTCACTCTCAAATGCACTTTGTAATTGTTTAATAGTAGAGGATCATAGTCAATACTATCAACAGTAAACCACTTTACCTATGTACGTTAAGTACCTTTCTTTTCAGCTTATCTGTGTTTATATTTAAGACTGGCAGCACAAAAGCACTATTTGCGCAGAGAACGAAAAGTAAGCCGTAAGGACAGTATTGAACAAAAAAATTCCTTTGAAACATTTCATCTAAAAACTTGTTAGTATATAAATACATAAAAATAGCAGTGCACAGCCGGCGGACATATGTGTAACATGTTGGCCTTTCGAAGGGTGTTGTAGCCAAGCGCTACACTGAACTAGATTCATTTTCGTAATAGTTGTCGCCGTAATATTTTTCACTACTCGCTAATTGATTACTTGCATAAAAACTTTTTCTGTTCACAGATAAAAAGAAAAATAATATATGCATTGAATTCTTCGTGCGACGTTAGCAGACGATGCATGATGCATGAGCAGTGGGAAGACGTTTAATAATTGCGTTTTTTCACGACACCGTCGAGAGTTAGACAGCGATGCAACAATGCAGTCTGCGCCTGTACCGGAAATAATGACCTTTTTCATACATTTTTACCCACGTGCACCATATATACGTAAAGTATCAAGATTTTTTTAACATAATAAAATCTAATATGACAAATAATAAAAAGTATAGAATTCAAATTATTATGGAGAAAAATGTTATTAAAATAGTAAATTCTCCACAGAACTATACGAAATATAAGTAGCAGCGGTTGTAGAAAGCAACTAAAAATGGTGAGAAAGGAGCTACATTGAAGTTGCTAACAAAGCAATACTCGCGGAAATCTGAAGTGTTGACGATGAAACCTTTTAAGGCGTACATGAAGCAGTCTACTTTGTAGCTAAAGTAACGAATCGGAATAAGCCCGCGATTCACTCGAGAATGATATATATTTCTACGTATTGAGCGAAGATATTGTAGGTCAGGGATGTCGTCTACATTATTGCGTGTTCGCGACTTGCCACATTACCACTAATGTCATAACGCATTTAGCTAGTGCAGTATTATATTTGCGTTACATTACATTTTTTTAAGCATTAAGTTCCGATTGTAATGCTTTGGTACTATTTTAGAATCAATTATGAAACAATTTTTAATTAAAATAATGACATAGTTATTAATCTAAAGGCATGTAAAACTAAAGACGATTACGATGGCCGGCAGTGACGCTCTCTCTAAACGCGATGAATCAAAATGGGTCAGGCGTTTTATATAAAGCCGAAGCTGTGATCAGCTTGGCGCAATTTATTTTAGGAATTAAGGAATAATATTTTCGTCTCATTGAACTGGCGAATGTGTCTAGTGAGATTGTTACAGACAATAAAACTCAACGACATTCTACAAAGACCTTGAGAATTCCATGACGATAATGATAATAAAATATAATCGTATAATACACCACCCAGTTAAGAACGTGAAGTTCCAGAGGATAAGTTAAACTAAAATAAATCTATACAGGAGATTTAACTAAATTGGAAATTCAATTGGAAATTAATGGAAATACAACAAAATTTTTTCTTATACATCTAGCAGTAGAGAAACTTTTTCTAAGCATATATAAATTGATAAAATTGTGAATGTAAGTTTTTGTGTTGCTACAATGATGTTAAAACAAGGATATACAAATTATTTAATGTTTCAGATATTTAGTTACAAGGCAAAAGATTATGCGGTATTAAGTTGCACACAGTAATAATTCTTCTTAATCTTCTAAAATTTTATCGAATCGTTATCATAAATACAACAACACTAAAAGGATAATAATCGATAAAATAACCAACCTAATACCTTTGTAAACTTAAAATATGAAATGTAAAGAAAAGAAAATAAGTTATAAACTAGTGGCTGTGCAACGTTATGATCCAACATGTAAGACAGTAACAAACGAAGCGTTCACAAGAATTTTAATTGATTGAGAAATCGGAGAATGTATTTTTGAGGTAGCACAAAAGATTGTATAAAGATTAAAGAATACACTAGCTATTAATTATAACAAAGTATTTATGCAATTACTATTAAAACTTACTGGTAAGTAACAAAATATGCAACATAATGGCTAAACCTTCGAACAAATATAAACTCGGCGAAAACGCTACACCAACAGCGTAAGAATCGATAAATATACAAAACCTCATTTATAAACACGCGATTTAAATTTTATTACACACAAACGAGTGCACGATAAGGTTAACCCTACAACAAAAACAATAGGAAATTATGATCACAAAAAACCAATACGCGTAAATGGATTCGATAAACCTCATATACTAATTGGATTTCAGGCAAAACAAATACCCTCTAATAAAAAAAAGTTTATGAAAACCGTACAAACACTGAGATGACAGAACGGTAATGTATTTTTCGTAATAAAAAAAACCGGGACGGTTGGATTGGACGCGTAAATTATTTCAGTAGGTGGCGATTATTTAAATGCCGGTACATAGGACCGATCGCGACACGCTCGCTCCCGTCAGTGGCCCGGTGCGTACTACGCGCGGATCGACTGCTCTAATGCAGCGCACGCAGCTAGTGGCGGCGATGAGTCCTATCGAGTCGACATATTATGTACTCGTACATAGATAACGGGGGACAGGTATTACGATAAAAGAATTTTTGGTTATCACATTAATCGTAATTTAGGTTATGAAAAAGTATATTTGAACTAAGGGACTAATTTAAATTTTCAAAGTATGGCTGTTACAATTCATCAGTGATAATAATGATAATAATGCGTAATGAAGATGTATAAAAGAGAAACATAATATACCAAATTTATCGACAGAAAATAATACAGACAGAAAGAAAATCATAATCATGTAAGTCAAACGAAAATGAAAAAGGAAGACGCCAAACCCTTAAAAACATAACGCTGTGCACAAAAACGACGAGAATCGGTAATGAAAAGACAATAAATGAATAAAACAAATAAACCAACAGAAATCGCAGAATATCGGTAGATGAGTCACAGCACCGCCCTATATTGCGAAGGCGAAAGGGGCAAGGGGTGCAGTGACCACCCCTGTCGCATCAACTGACGCCACTACATGCGCAGTTGTGCAAGTCAGACCCCACCACATACACACACACGCGGACAATGCAGGGGTTCGTGAATCATCGTACGTAAATTGATAAACAAAACAAGACTAGACGGCCATAGAATTTTAGGAAGCAATTAATGTATTGTCGGTAAAAAAACCATAATGAAGATATAAAAGAGAAAGGCTGGCAGACTGTGTTTTTACAATGTTGAATATTACAGTTCCTCTGTTTCTGTTAGTGCATTTGTAAATGCTATATTTTTTCTTATATAAAAAATACACAATTGGTTTAGCATCCGTTACATATACGCTTACACGTTAATATATAAAAATATAACACATTTTCAGTAGTCAAATGAATAAAGAAAGGCGGAAATCGAAACATGACTAAAGCAAGAAAAACCCAAGATGTTTGCGTCCTGATAGTAAGTAACACAGTCTTTACTGGAGATTACATTCTGTTCCAACATAACTGACAATTCTGATAATATTATACATGAGAGAGAAACTTCAAATCCAGTTATAGAACGTAATATTCAGAGTAAACGTAGTTTATGGCGAGTACAGTACGTGCCGGAGTCTAATAGCACTTAGTGTGTACAAGTGTACACGCAAAAGAGCTTGAATAGCTTACCTATGCGGATAAAACGTAATATTCTTTTATCCAGCAAATGTAAGAAAGAAAATAAAAATTATTGCGCCATTCCGGAGTAAATGGAATTTGGCTTCGCACAGGAAGAATTTAAAAACATTTCATTTGTATACCATTTGAAAAATACTATTTACTCAGTTTATAACAAAAAAAAGATTATTCCTTCGGTGGCACGATACGAATAAAATTTAAGTATTACTCTTTAAGTATTACTCTTTATTCTCATGATAAAAAGTTCCAAATAATAATTCGAGGGAACGGCATCATACATTGAAATAAGTAAAAATGACTATGAGACAACAATATAGAAATAAGCCCATCGATTCAGGGGTTACATAAGCAAGGTCAGAAGAATCAATACGAAAGACGCCAGCGCGTCTAGCTCAGCAAATGTACTGTAAATTAGCTCCTCCGCAGCGGGTTTGGAACAGAAGGCCAAAACTTGGGACCAGTGAGGTGAATACTAAAACGTGAAAAGTTGGCACCAATAGCGTCCTCGAATATCTGCAAAGCAAGTAGTCTTAGGTAAAGAATCACAACAACTATTAATATAAGCGGATTTTAGAATGATACAAAAAGAATTCTAACTAAATAACGATGAGAAAATACCATTTGAAGATTAATAAAACACCCAGAACACTGATAATTCAGTCTATGAAATATACAAAGATCATACAAGCTACGATCAAGAATATATTTAATTTCAATATCTTTTGTCCTGGGCATCACAACACTGTGAAGACGATAGTAATCAAGCACGCCCTTATACACGCCACAGCTAACAATGTTACATGCATTATGTAAATTGATTATATTTCAATAGAAGTGAAAAGATACCATTCATCCACATG
Organism: Microceris scylla; assembly: GCA_018245595.1. NCBI lineage: Eukaryota > Metazoa > Arthropoda > Insecta > Lepidoptera > Hesperiidae > Microceris > Microceris scylla. Next base: position 4,297 of record DWDT01003698.1, on the reverse strand, counting down.
AAACACAGCACTAGATACACTTTCACTATCGATTACAAAAGCGAACGATACAATTCCTTGTCGAGATGATTACAAAACAAAAAAGAATAAAGACGTTAGAAACGTATCATGTGAAAATGTAACATGATAACCTGAAAATGAATGTCTTGTTGAATTTGGCACACGAAACAAAAGAAACGGACGGCTTACACGCGCGAAAGCAACGCTACGTATTTCTGAACTAATATACAAAAACAATAGGCTGGCAGAAAGGATTTAGCAAATTGTAACTTCCTGATATTGCCCCAAGAAAAAAGGGATTAAATTAACTTCAACCACTTTGATACATGGGGCGTCCCATTTCATTAGCATGGATTATATAGTTTTTAACAAGAACTATGGAACAGCATTTAATGTAACGAACAGTAACAACTTTTCATATAATATTATTAAAAAACGTATGTATATTTAATCTATGCGCGGCTAAAATGTATTGTCGTATAATATGTTAGGGAGGCGACCTCCCTAAAATGCGTATTACCCGTCCTTACTACATACGAAATGTCCACACATAATTTTATCTGGTAAATAAATAAACTAAGCATTGAAGGCGAGTTTTTTTCACGCCTTTCTTGAAACATCCCACATCATAGCTCTCCAGATATACCTTAGTAGAAGGTCACTCAAAATCTTACAGACCTGAGGTTAAAAACAAAACAAATTTTAAATTTAACGATTTAATAGTATCGCTGCCATAAAAATATAACAATAGCTAAATGGAAATGAATAGCTTTACAAAATCACTGCAACAGTAATTACGAAGCATATTTAAGGAACATTTAGAGCCAGAAGTCAATGGTATGTAAATAAATTATGGACATATAAATATGTGTTAAGCTGGAACCGCGCAAAAAGCAGCCATGCATGTTTTTAGGAAATTTGGTACGTTCACAGTTTGTAGAAGATAGCAAATAGAGTAACAAAATGTAAGTAAAATTGAGTAATATGATGTAAGTTTTTATCTACATTTACTATTCAAAAAGAATGCCCTTTCAGTGATATACTTGCCAGTTTTTATTCTAACACAAGACTCTGGTCCAACCGTGAAATGATAAAAGGGTTAACTATGTTATATCGGCAGTAAATATGCATCAGCAAAAAACTTAGTTGAAACTTTGTAAGCCGATTATGATGAAAATAATCAGAGCCTTGCGGAGATATAATAACAAGGTGGAAGCACATTGAGATAGTACGAACAATGAAGCTATTGATGTAAAAGACGACGAGATTGAATTATAGATAGGAAGCCCATCGATACGTAACGAACAAAGTGTTACTCCCAAACCCCCGTAGCGTGGCTTTCACCGCGGAATGATTACAAAGATATAGCGACAGGTGCTTTGAAATTTACGAGCAATTATTTCGGAGCAGTCGTTACTTACATTCAATACGAAAATATAATTACATCTATTGATCATACAGCACAGATGGCAAAGTAAGATTGTATTGTCTTTATTTTACACGGGAATACACTTATAAAATGTAATAAGATAAACATTCATAACTCTTAAACTCAACACATTTCCGCCTACCCGTTTCAATGCTCAGAGGAACCGATTACAATGCGATTCTTTTTGTGTGAAAGCTGCCTTAATTAGGATAGTTTTGGTTGTCTGATGATAATGACTTTACGTATTGAAGATTACGAGTTGAAAACACGGGCGACGTGGGAATTTTTAGGCGTTGATTGTTAATCCTATGTTAAATAACAATAATTTAATTAACCAGCTTAATGACTTCATTAATTCTTTACCCTTTCTTTTCCAGCAACAAGTCAGGATCAGACCACACAATGTATAATACCAGTTAGTGTCTATAAGATATTATAGTTACATAATCACATTATCTTCCCTCTGCTGGATGACATCATCCTGGGGGGTTATTGAAGAGCGAAACTGGCGCGGCGACAAGATTGCCTTAATATAGTACGATTCGCAAAGAGAAAATAAACCGAGTTCCTAGTACGAGATCCCCCTTGAAGATGATTGTGGTTAAATTGCGTTATTACAATATAAATTGATACAACGAGGACCCATTCCGCTTGTCCAGTGGTTCAAAGATTTAACCAGTGACGGTCAACGTTGCATTTTACTGTATGAAACCATGTTAATCATTATGAACACAAGAGTAACTCTTTATTGGCCAACATATCCTCTCGCCAAAACAGCCGTAACCGATTTTCATGGTATCCATACTGTGGTAGATGATTAAACGGTTTAATTTATTAATCAAGAGACGAAAGACAAAACAGCAATTGTTTAGGGATCCATGCGAACGAGGTTGTCGCGACTTACAGAAAATAATCAATGAAAACCTCACAATGCATGCAGGCTAAGAGGTTCTTTTCAATAATTAACGTCAGTAATATGAAGCAATAAAGATTCAATTTTGACTTTCTATTTCAAAAGGTAAAATAGTTTGAGCAAGCGATCGATGAATTTCTTAATGAAAGCGGAGATGAAATTAAGCGCGACCAAGAATTTAGGTTAATGTAACATTAAATTCCAAACTAATTATCGATGAACTGATTAACAAAACGGCTATAAGTGACCCGTCCTGACCAGAATTGTTTTAATTTAACGTCTCCATTGTATTAGTAGTGATACATACTCTCGGTGAATGAAGTGCACGATATTTCACAACTCACAACTGTAAATAAATTAGCCAAACTGTTTCAATGGGTACGTGTGAATCATAAGATTTCTCTTCGTTAACTTTGCAACTTTTCCCCAAACTGTTACACGAATTAACATCTTTTGTTTATACACAAAGAGATTTAAGATGATACATAGATATAGACATAACATATTATGTAACATTATATCTTTATTTTATTTTATGTAATGTTGTTTAATGTGAATTGTCCCTGCAATAATTGTTACCAAAAACTTCAGTTAGTCAACTACCAGTGACCCGTGACCAATTGATCTGACGATGACTTCATCCCTGTGTTCTATATCTATGGATCGTACCTACCACTATTAGGTCTTCTACCATGTAGTTTCGGCTTCTGTTGTACAAAGACACAGGTTATATATTTAAAACCTGGACGGAATCATATGACCATGAAAATAACAGATGATATCTAGTTAAGCAAATTCTATTAAAAATAATACCAACATGAAAATATAAAATATAGTGTAAAACATTAGTATAGAGACGATAATATTATGATCTAAATATTCGAATCCCAGTTAATATTCCAATCTCCGATAGAGAACTCCAAAAGGAAAATTAGCTTTAGACTACTTATTGACTGTATAAACATTATTAGCGGTAGAAAGTACAGTACCTGAACTATTATCGCGCTGTAATGATAAAACAATAAATCAAACTCGACCTTTCGACGAGTCTACGGTTACTTCCAACACGTATTATTGCTTTTGTACTTCATCCAACCGTGCAATCTTGGACGGTCTGATGATTGATACGTTGAAGGTGCTGAGTTTTTTTTTAATTTTATGTCATTTAAACAGAGTAGGACGCCAAACGTTCCAATATTGTCCTGCGTTATGAACAACGGTCATAAATAATAAGATCTAATCAGAATAAACCATATTATGATAAATGATTTGAGAAACGAAAAGACGAAAAATATGTATATATCTATAAGTATAAATATAATTGAATGTAATATGTAGCTGATCTCAGAACATGTCAATCAAACGGAAGTTAAGTATATGAAAATATAAAAGCAAACGTGAGTTTGTAAGAATTTAAAAAAATTCATATGGTTACTCCGATTCTGTACTCACACCTGAAATAAATAAGTTAAAGCTATTGTTCCTTACACATTTAATATTAATATGTGACGTATTGAAAAAACGGATGAAGTCCGTGCACGCAATGAACGGATAACAATCTCCAATTTAAAAAATAAGGCTATAATAGTGACACGCTATTGTGTTCCATTATTGCACGTTCCAATATTTTTGGTCATATTTTTTAATTACTTTTTGAATATTATAAAATACTTAATTGAATCTGATATAAAAAAACAAATGGCTATTTAACCAATTTTTTAATAAAATTTAGGTATAAAACCATTTATTTTATAACTAAATTAGACAAATTACGGAAGCCTTTAGTTCCTTCGTATTTTACTCGTCGAGTTACAAAAGTACGCTTATCACCAAAACCGTAATTAACTTTTGGTTACCGAAAAACATCATAGAGTTATCAATTTAGGGTATAAATTTGTACAAGTATTAAAATATTTTCATTACATAATATTTAATTATTACAGTCACACAAAGTA
>DWDT01003697.1:0-11994 GCA_018245595.1 Microceris scylla | reverse complement strand
CTAATGTATATTTCTCATAACCACTTAACTACCCATAAGGTTATGTCTCAACTTACTCCTGAGATAAAACCTTACGAACCCAACGAACGCCCTAACATTTGTTCCACTTCCCTTTCAGTATTTATGTAGTATTTCAAAAAATACTTTGTATATATATGGTAGTATTCTATTTTATTTGATACTAAATATTTTAAAATTATAAGCAGTGGTAGCCTAGTGGTTAAGAAATCACCTCTCACACCGGGTGTGCGGGATTCCAATCCATAGCGGGGACCTCCTTACACAAAAGTGCTGTTTAAATTTTAACATCACTTCCTAACGGTGAAGGAAAACATCGTGAGGAAACCTGCACACCATAGAATTTATAACAAAAAAAATTCTATGGTGTGTGGAGTCTGCCAACCCGAATTTGGCCTGCATGGCAGACTATGGCCTTAACCCTCTCAATATGAAAAGAGACTCATATTCCAACAGTGGAATGATAAATGGGTTGATTTACTATGTTTCATTACAAGGACGGTATTATGTCAAATATATTTATTGTCATATACTAATAAGCTTATATTTTATTCTTGTTTGACAAGAATAATGAGTATAGTCGAAGTATGTCAGGTCTATAAGGATAGAGACAGTTCGAACTATCTGCCTGCCCTGTAAGCGATTTGGCGTCACGACATAACAATCATTATTTTTTTTATTACTCATAAATATCACGAGACTATATAAACTTGTTAGAGATCTTTGTCTACGTAAAATATACTTAATATGTAGGTAATCGCTATCCAACCTCAATAATATAAATAGCTTCAGATCAGAATTAAAGTCTTTCTACTCGATAATTCAAATATACGAGATCAAAATACAGCTCCACAACATAACATCACGCCTGTATTTACTCCAAGGTGCAGGCAAAGCTCTGTAGGAGTTTCACTTTTCCAGCGCTATCTCGCTTTCCATCCGTTTAGTTAGTAGACAAATTCGAGCCTATGGATATTAAAAAGTGTTTAAACAAAAAGCAACACATCCAACCCTTATTCGACTGGGCGTATAACCTAACTAGTGAAACGTCGAACACTTCTCTGCCTACTCATAATCCAAGGAAATACAAGCGTGATGTTATGTTAAATAAAATAGGCTTATGTTGAAGATGAACCTGATATCCTCAATTTATTCTTATCAGAAAATGAAACCGTACACATTAACTGAAAAAAAATGCAAGCTTTATTTAAAATGGCAAGACTGTATTTTCACCAATATTACATATAAAATATATTGAGTTAGATAGATGTCCTAATAAATTAAAAGTATTTTTTTAATACTTGCTTTTTTCCTATAAACCCAATGTCATGGTAGTGACAGGATTAAATAAGGAATTAAACACTTCTGAGCGAGCGCAGTTTAGCGAGTATAATTAAAAACTAATACCTATTTAATTTCATAACCTGACATCATCAATTTACTGTTATCAGTAAATGAAACTGTACATAAACCGGAGGAAAATAAATGCAAGCATGTACTTAAAGACACAAGACGAGATCGAGAATATTACAATCATTATCAATGATAAATCTCCTTGATAATAACATGTCACGTGTGGTGTTTGAAAAACTCGAAAGAGAGGACGTCCTTATCATTATTTATACGAACACTAATTACGTGTTTTTAAATTTGCTGCCTTCTTTGATACATAGTAGTGTCTAATACCATGTCGTTAAAGGGAGTATCTTACCTACTTACTTATAGACATACGAAGTCAATTAGTATTCAATTACTTATATTTTTTGTATTGTATTTATAACGATGTTGTAGAACCTGCGAATGATTCTCTCTCCGTTTTTCTTTTTTCCCTGTCTTTACTTTTTGGATTTTTACAACATATTGCAATGAAAATTGAGTTTTCTTTGCCATGTGCAATTATTTAAGTTATATAAAAATATACAAATTCGTCTTATTACAAGGAAGTTGAAGACTCATGTAGCTTTGGGGTATACGTAGATTTAGATGATAATTTCATTCACCAAAATAGGCTAGTACCATTTCAAAAAGGGCAGGTGTTGATCTGTCTTGTGGCATATAAACATACAATCTGAGGACTATTCAATACACGTAGTCAGTTCCAGGCACTGAGCCAAACGTACATTGGACGAGCAACAGAAAAACAAATCTTGGCAAACAATTTATATTACTTTTCAGAGGATTGGTATAAAATAGTACATCTTAATGACAAATATACATTCTGTCGCTTTGCAGTGGTTTTGGGAGTGCTTACGTAATTTATTGCAATAATAGTTTATAATTTATGTTTCTGAATTCGATTTTCAAGTTACTTATATTTTTTTCTTTTTATAAACATATTTATGATTTATACATTACTGAATTGTTTTTCATTTATAAACAATTCTTTGAAATAATAGTAATAAATAATTGTTATAAAAAAAACAGTTATCAGATACAATTGTGTATTTGGAATATATTTAAAATCACTAACATAGCTGTTTACAGTTATAAATGCCTAAGATGTTCAGGTTTCATGCAGTTCTTATCAATCAATCAGATTAATTATCTTTGATTCGAATAAGACGGACAGTAACTAACACTAACTGCGATTATTCTAAGATATTATTAATGCTAATTAGTCAATGTTGCTAATTGTTCCAATTTCCAATTCCTGTGGTCTTATTACCTTTTAATACTCACTCACATTCTTATTAACTATCACTAATGACTTCTATTAATGAAAAGGATCTCTTCTGATTGAATTAGGCTGCACCATGCTTTACGTTATATTCAAATGTGAAACTATTATTAAATAAAATAAAAACTGAAAATAAACGGCTCAAAACATTAAAGCTATGCCAGGTTAAGTTAAAAAACCGTCCTTCGAAACCTTTAATAGAAATAATTTGAAGCTACTACATACTTAATTCAATTATATGAGTCAGTACATCCATAAAAAAGTCGTCCCCTTAACATAATCTGTGCGACATTAAAACGGCGGAATATTTCACTCGTCAGATAATCTTTAAATCTCACTATCAACATACAAACAAATTAATCGAGTGTTCTGTTATCTGCGCTGAGATTTCACAACGCTTAGATGTTCGTATATCCAGGTACGAGATAAACCGTTTTACTTGTACCAGCCACTCATTACTACATATCACACTTTTGATAACGCTCAAACTAGATAATAAATTACGCACACACACAAACGTTTTATATACATACATGAATACACACGTATGTACCACAGTACAGTATTCTTTGTGGGATAGTTTTTTTTTTTAATTGAAAAAAGTAGTAAATAAGCAGCCAGGAGTTAATTTGACGCTGTTGACTGTAGACTATGTAACCGACCTTGATTTGAAATCGAGGCATAGGACTATGAGTGTCAGTTAGTTTAGTTAGAATCGGTCATTAAGAAAGTTATTAGTTAGTGTTCCGATTTGTTGATGTCTGGCGCGTAGTTAAAATGAAAGTTACGAAAAAACCTCGTTGCGTCGCTGGTCAATTGGTTGCAAGCGCCACTGCTGATCGGGAAGTCCTGAGTTGAAACCCCGGGTAAACCTATACGTAACTGGTGAAACGTGAGAATGTACAACACTCCTCTGTTTACCCCATCGGGAGTTACAGGCGTGATGTTACGTTTCGAAAAAGCTTTTTTAAGTAATTATATCATTTTGGTGAAAAGAGTGGGTGTACCTATCACACTACTCCAGTTCCTCTTCCGAAATTACAGGTTTGATGTTACGTTATAATAGAATATAATTTTTTTTGTAAGTATTACCTTGTTTCCTACTTAAAAGCTACTTTTAAGCATAAAAGCTATTTGTAGATACACTTCTATTTAATCCATTGGTACCTCTGCGATATGAAACTGCAATATTCTTTTATATATTTAACGTGTTCAGGTGTTCAAGAATTATAAGCAAAATAACACATCGTCAAGAAATGCCTGATTAAAATTGCACGGCAAATTAAACTGACATTTAAATGGCTGTCTGGATTTAATGCTTATTACAATCTTTACGTATAACCATAAACTAAAAAAGTTGTGTATAAAGTCTTTAGATAAAGAAACCGTGTTCCATTTTTAAAATCTCTCATTTGAAAGAACCCCTTAACAGATCGATGTAAACAAATGCCTACATTTTGTTATATGTACGTTAAATGTTACTTTAAAACAAACGCTAACGGGATATATTCCGTATAAGCTTATAAAGTAGAATAATAAAGCCGTATTTCTATACAATCGACAACGATTTACCCATTGACCCAGCGCCCGTGTCCCTTACAGGGCCGACGTTTCAAAATTGTGTACAATGTAATATCGTTGCTCCTAAACTTAGTAAGGCGCTTAGATCTTCGTACCAATTCGTTATTCGGATACTACGCCTATCAGGTTTTTATTTTCTTATTTTATTATTACTACGAGAGTAATATTATTTTTTTTAACTTATTTTTTTATTAAATTTATCCAGAGTTGATTTGATTATATTAGGATATTGAGTCGTTTTGTTATCATTCGTCGATTTTCTTAATTATTATAAGTATTTAAAATGCGCTAATGTATGATCTGCCTTTATTGCTCATTTGTTTAAATATAGAAATAACAACACTTCACTTCATCAACACAAATCGGAAAAGAGTAGGAGGTTTAATTGCTTCAAAATTGAGAGAAATTTATCCCTCGAAGCCTCATCGACGTGGGATTCTTGGAGTACCTGATAATTAGTACTTTCCTTTTAAAATGTACGTAACCTAATATAAATACTTATATTTAATAAACCACGACGCATCATCATTATTATCAACGTCCCAATACAAAATAAGTTTAAAAAATGTCGTAATACCAGCAACGTCAAGTCTTTCATCGCTCCACTATAATACATGGATCTCCTACCAGAATGAATGTTTTAAATCCAAAACCTGCCACACTATCCAAATGCGGGTTGGAAGACTTCACACACCTTACAAAACATTAATAAATAGAGCATTTATTATTGCTCTGTGCCTACCCCATAGGTGACTTGGGGTGAAGATATGTATGTATGTAATATGTATTTATTAAGTCTAATAGAGATTTCACAATCCAGCACAAGTATCGCGAACGAATGGTCGCTGGTCGGCTATAAATTGCCCAACGCTGCGTCCCCGCGCAGCGCAACTTTATTTTTGTATTAAAACCGTAACTCCAGCGACAGCACCCACTGTCCAGTATAATCCGCGCCGTGAAATTTTACGGCCCATATTTATTGATATACTCGTTGAATTAATTCTATAACAGTGATACTAATAACTCAATAAAACAGTTAACAAATTTAAAATGTTATAATACCTACTAATATCATCACCGTCAACCTTTTATCGTCTGTTGAATACAATTGTCTTCTCACGGAGTAAGATGGATTTAAGTTAGTAGATAATTTTAAAATACATAGAATTTTATATGTAGGTACAATTTCATAGAGAAATATTTTAAACCGTAAAAAAGCGCGTCGAGTCTCTAAGGATCAAAACATTTGACACTCATTGTCCCCTGTCTACCTCGTACGCAAAAGCGATATAATTCATTAATAACAATAATTGGATAGTATAAAACTAATTTACATACCATTAAACGCAGATAGAAAGTGTTCATTACACGAGAGCGTCCAACGATTTATGCCCGCCATGTTGAACAGCCGAAATCTGGATAGCGAAACAAAGGAATAACGAGCGTACAGCACTCCGAGGTGACCGCGGCCAATAATGAGGTTAGCTTTGCACTATTGCTTCTAAAGTGCAGTAAATATTGTAACCGGCGGTGTTTGGAGCGACCCCACAAAATCCGGCCCACGTTTTATGCATTAATAGCGAATATGAAATTTAATTTGTGAACAACGTAAAGCGCCTAGCTACGTACCTACTCAGGTCGCAGCGTGTTCGAGCGTGCACGTGGGGTACGTACCTGTAATGTTCTAATTAATTTACATTCAGATTCTCTAAGTTTAGGTAAAGCCAAAAGTTAAACAATACCGAACCAACAGGTACATGTTTATTTTGAATAGGTAGTATCTACCTAATTCTAATGTAACATTAAGTCTGTATTCGCTGAAGGGGTCGGCAGGAGAATGTAATACACTCCTACGTTTCACCCACGTTTATATCCCACGATGGAATAAGTGGTGAGTTTATTGTCAACTATCGAACATAGATCCAGACTCCGAGCTATTACTAGAAATTTCACCAGAAATTCTAAGTCAGAAAAATCTAATAGTACCCGACCTGGGTTTCTAACCCAAGATCTCTCGATCTGCAGTAACGGTTACAACTACTAGACCAGTGAGGCCTTCCATAGGTACCTACCTAGTAGATATATGTAGGTGTATAGAATAAACGAAACTTGCAACACATACATAGGATGGTATGTTCAATTATGAATAGGTACCTAAATTATGACGAGAATAGTTACAAACATTAATTAATTCCAAAAACTGTTCCTTAATGAAAATCTAAAGAAGGAACTTAAATCTAATTAGTACCTATATCCCGACTAAATGTTGCAAAAACATCTTAGCTTTGTATATATCGTTACGTTTATGACAAACAACCAAACGTATATTACAATACTTGAAATCCTTAAGTTTTTTAATTAAGTATGTATTTAAGCTTTTTCTTAAAAGCTTACAGTCGGCCTTTATATTCAACGCCCACGAACTGTAGTATCATGACACGTGGAATGAACGTACTCGTAAGTAGGTAGGTACGTACCTTTTGTAGTTCTCTGTGTGACTACTCAGTCACACATCAGGAGTGAATATCTGTTTGCCGCGCGCTGTTTACGAGGTGTGATTCAAGCCGCGCTGCTTTTGATGTAAAAATCATCTGTCTCTCCCTTCAAAGTGTCGGCCCATATTGACACAGCCAACCGGAGCAATCTGAGAATTAACTGTGGAGCACGCTTCTGCCCATTCAAAGTTTATAAACAGAATCATTTAGTTTAACGCCGCCAAAGGATGAAAGGATGAAAAGCGGAATTTTTTCAAGTCCGACTCAGTACTGGACGGTTTAGGGCGCGAAAAAAAGGGGTTACACCTGAAGTTAGTGTATTAAAAAAGTCGTTATAATACTGAGATAAAATTATCTTGGATAAAGTAGCTTGTTACATCATTATTGTTATAAGCTGTGCACTCTAGCTTGCGGAAAGCGGGTCAGTGGCTGCACAGAGGAGCAGACCCGGTGTACCCGCTTCGTCTAATCTAAGATCCCAGAATAGGACTTGTCTCAGCCCTGGCGGGGGCTCCTTTATTGCTTTTTTTCAGTTTTCCTCACTTTACGCTCAGTCTGTCTTTTGATCCAGTGGCTGTGTAATGCGGTGTTGGTGCATTTATTTTGCACTCTTCCCTTGCGCAGTTTATTTTACAATCTCCCGGTGTTGCCAGTTATTCCGTGAAGCTTTGAAGTCAAAGCCCCATTGACATCAGTGGCGGCTTGGTCCATACTGACCGCAATGTCGAATGAATGATACTTTTATTTTGAATAGTGCCACGTAGGAGCTACGCCTGCCGGTTCGTTTACACAGGCATCTTTTAGGAGTGTTGATGGAGTTTCTTGTTTTTTTTTTTCTTCAAAAAATCATCTAAAAAACAGATGTAAAAGCGAAGGACCTGTCTTTTGAATGATGTTTTAAAAAGCAAACAAAACAGTCGGGAACAAGTTTTTGTAACGGTTCAGAAGCGTTTGATGATTACCAATTGCGTTATTCCTTGACATTGTAACATACTGGTAGGGAACTGCTATAACAACTTTTAGTTTACAATTACCATAAAATTCATCGAATATTTTTATTTATGTATTATTTATTGTAACATCTAAAATATAGGTAGGTACCTACGTTGAACAACAGACTAACTTAATGTTTAGTGGTATAGTCGACCTTTGAAAAATAATTAATAATGTAACATTAATAACATAATAATCTTCGATACTTTTATAACATAATACTTTTCGAATGAAAAACTTCATTCAAAAACACCTATTCTATTGATTATAATTTAAAAAAAAATACTCTATTGATTACCGTGTCATAACACAAGTGACATAACGTATGTATGTACATTCATAAGCTTGCATTTATCATCGAAACACAACTTGAAAGTTCACTATCTGATACTTGGCGATGTATGTAACCCGAGACGTGAAATGTGACGAGGCAGATAGTGAGCGCCGACACATAATGGGAATACGGCGTAGATGAAAAATTATTCACACTCGCAAGTATTGACTTTACACATATTGACGGGGGCGACGCGTGATCCCGCGAAATTATTATAGGGTTGCCAGCTAAACAGCGTTACCCTCATTTTGGTAATTACTAAATAAATAAATTAACAAACACGTCGGATTTGTAAATACATAAATATTTGTCGCTTAGTGGTCTCTGCCTACCCTATGAGGGACCAGAATATGTTGATATATAAATAAAAATATGAGGAAGTAGATACATTCAAAGTAATTAGACATTTGTTTTTCTAAATAGCAACTATGCTAATATAAGAAGAACCTAGAAAGCCACGTGTCACTGTGATATTTTATTTTTTTTAAATTATTGATTATTAATTTAATTATTTTAAATTATGTTTTATAGCAACTTAAATAAGGACTTAGACTTAATATGCGAACCAAGTAATGTACACACCTTGAAACAAGCTTATGTCCATAATTGGAAAAACAGAGGCTGATGTAGTGATGAAGAGGATTGTGACACGAATGAAAAAACAAATAATAACAAATGCTTACAAAGCTCCATATAACAATATTATGGTTCATATTTTACGAAGTTCATGTTTACACTGACGTTGTTCAATAAAAAATAATGAGACTAACAGTTTTGTCCTGTCTAACAAATTTTTTAACAAAATACTGGCCAGGGTTTTTTATATGAATTTGATTTCCTTTGCGGACTTATACCAATTGTAGGCCGTGCCATCAATAAGCATATTTTCTCAGCCTAATTTCTTAAGAATCAGGATTTTAATGAATTTTCTTTTGAAATGATCTTGGAAGCAGCCCTGGTGCCCGCGGACGTGTTCGGGAGCCTCCGATGTCGAATGTCAACGCGTCAAGCGTTTTGAATGTGCCCGGGCGCCGCTCTCATAATAAATAGAATATTTTTATCGGGCACCCACACTCGCCCGCTGGCAAATATTTTTTCGAATAATCTCACCGCATTTCAAAAGCCTTTGTCGAACGTAAAGGAACGCGCGTGTGCATGAGAATGTGATCGACTTCTTCGAAAGCGTGGTCTCGAATTGGTTGGTTGGTTTATTGTACGGATTTAATTATAACATATCCTTTGGTTTCAGTATCTACGTATGATTAAATTATTTATTTAAGTAATGCAATTTGCTAGTAATAATAAGCGAATAACCTATTCCAATCCATTTTATTCCATCCTGTTCTATTCTATTTTGTTACAAGTATTGCATTTGACTACGAGTATATTCTATTCATTATACAAAGTAAAGAGATAATACACATTTCTTGAAATATTAAAATGTAACTATTGTAACAAAGGTAATCTAATTTGTAAATATTTACCTCGCATCTTCAGCCAGACATGAGGAAAATTTAGAGCCACTGTTGGTCACGGGCCTTCTCTTATTACAAGATTTTAACACCATAGTCTTTTCCTTAATCTTAGTCTTCACTATATTATAGAGAACTGTAAAGGTTTTACATTTCCTTGCATTAAAATGAAACATATACTTATGCAAAAACATTAAACCAAAGGGTAAAAAAGCACAATTACAAATATCATTTTTAAGAGAACTTGAACGTTTAAAAAGACAAAATATGTATAGAAATAATATTTACAAGGATGTAACAACTGAGAAAAACTTTAATTAATATACCAAAGTAGGTACGCCTTACTCCGCATATTTTGCATGAACAAAAAAACACAGCACACATAATGAAAATTGCGATTATTTCACTCCGGCCAGCTCATCTGCCAACAAATCCGCGTGATTATGCAATAGACACGTACAATCGGAGAAATCGTAGCGATGGTTACCGGAATCTACGTAAGCTTTGATTGATTACCGGTTCACTCGTCACAAATCCCAAATCTTGATCGATGTTTTTAATACGGTTAGATAGAACTTCTCCTTGTACCGGCCGCGATTTGTTTTGCATTGAATTAAAGTTTTATTGTTGTCATGCCAGGTCAGTTAGGAAGTAGGCAGTGAGCACAATATTGTTATTAATGTTATATTTTTACAAGCCGACAGCACCGAGTGTCATACATCTCTATTCTTACAGCTCATCACAATTCATATATTATACAATTCTTTAGCTGTGACCATTAGGTACTAAATAATTTTACTATATAACTTTTTAGTTGTGATTACCATATTATATTAGATACATTTAGTAATGATGTATGTACTGATGTGTGGTAATAGGTTCACCTACTGTTCCAGGAGATTTATAACAGAATTGGCTAAACGAGAGACTACTGCATTCCTCAGCCTATCCCTCCGGGAAAATACAGGCGGGATGTTACAGTACTAATAAAATAGGTATTTAGTGAACGCTCAGTTGCCTAAATCGAAGCTAGCGGGACCGCGCCCGCCGTGGCACCGCACACCGCATCAGATTACGTGCTGCCATTGTCGTTAATAAGATAAGATTACTCAAGTGTGAAGCGAATGTATTCACGTTGGTCTGAATTTCGCTAAAATGCAGCGAGCGCGAGGCCGCCGCGCAAATTAATAACGTTAGATTAAAGAGCGCTTGATGCACTCGAACGAGACGCGCTCGGGGGCGACGTGTTCAGCTCATGTGAATAATTTTGTCTCATAATGAGTTTGTACTGCAACAAATCTACTTATCATATATTTTTCATCCGTTCATTCATCATTTATCCAGTGCAATGCTGGTTATAGGCCTCCCTTGTCGCACCTTGTCTTCTGATTGTCGCATCCAACATCTGCCTGCAGCCTTTCGCAGATCGTCATCGCACCGGGCCGGAGAGCGTCCTATACTACATTTGCCAATACTGTACAGATAAGATATAAATAAATGCCAACTCATACTTAGCCAGCGTGGACTATAGCCTCTCATATTAAGAATAGACCCTGTCCAACAGTGGAACGCGATATAAGACTTAATGAAGATTATATTGTGTCTCCCATTCTATAGGCAGCCTAACAAACCCACATAAACCCCACGGTCTGTCGCTAACAGTTAGTATTATCTATGACTGACCTGTTTGGTCGGCGGTCAGTCACACATCTACGTTAGTGTTACTGGGCAACATAACTGACCATATCGTGAAATAGGCAAGACCTATTTCCTTGTGGTTAAAATTGGTGATGTTGCCATGGTCAAGCGATTCTTTTATTATTTTATGTAATGTTCCTGTAACAATTTAAGTGGCGAACATGTAAACGGTTCGGATGGGGAAGTACCAACATTTCACATATTTCAATCGTGAAGCGATTTTACTATAACAAATTATGTTTCAGTTGAAGGTTGGGATTGCCAGTCATAGACACGATCATCTTATGTTAGACTTCAAAAGTAGGAACGTATAATATAGTCTGCCACGAGAAGTACCTACGGCTTAAGTATTATTAACTACTGATGATTCGAGTTGATGATATCCACTAACCATGCCTATTCCTGATATCCTGTGATTAATTTAACAGTATGTAACTAATGGTCTTATTAACGACTTATACTATCTGGAGTATCATGAACAGTCCTATTCTGCAGTCGACTGCTACCCGGTTGCATCCCGCTCTATTCGCTTATAAAAAAAAAACTTTTATGTATTTAACATTCATATTACATAAATAACAATACATTACAATATAATCTGATCGTCGTCGTTTTTTTTAAATCATTTTTTCCCCTAATACTTGGGTTCCAAAATATTAAACCTACCTCACTTGCTAATATTCAGTCTTAAAACCGTAAAAACAAAAAAAAAAAACACAATCAAAC
>DWDT01003696.1:0-11994 GCA_018245595.1 Microceris scylla | reverse complement strand
ACTGAGATTTTATGAAAATCTTATGAAATAAAAATATCCCACCTACCTTAATTAAGGGAATGTTGGTGGATGTAATATTGTAATAATATAATATATTTCAGTACTAATTAATAGCGCTTTCTTCATGTATCCAATAATATTATTGTCTTTATGGAATTTTATAAAATTAGTATTATTTATCAGTTTCATTGCATTTTGATTCTCAAATATTTTACATTCACGGCTACGTGTAGTATTGTAATTTAGATTCTCTAGCTTCAATTGCATTTCATGCTTACATTGAGTTAAAGTTAACATTTGAGTAAGCATTTATTTTAGTTTATGGGGATCGACTCTGGTCAAATTTAGGTTAGAATTTTTTTTTATTTTTTTTTTTATAAATCGTATACCCTTGCTTACGTTTAATACTCAGAAGTCAAAAGTTTACAAATTTAATCAATACTACCGATTCGCTCTTCTCTTCTCCGTCAACTGTGTTTGCATAAAGAAGAATCATTTAATAAGAAATAATGAGTGAATTAAATCGAAGTGTTTTTAGTTTACCTTTGGAAATATTTTTGAAAAATGTATATTTTTATTGAAGAATATGTGTCGTTCATAACGTGGTCATCAAATCTGTTAAGAAAAAAAATTTTTTTTTTCACCATGCAAAGTTTCTTCCTCATCTTAAAACCGTTAATGACAACTTGTGATAAAAACTAATATAGCCTTCGTTACTTTTAATAAAAAGTCGAATAGAAAATTTCGAGTCAAGAAACTACATATATTTTTCATGTATCCCGTGTAAACTTTTAACCTCTATTTCAGACCCTTAGAGGTTGGATTTCCTTAAATCCTTTTCTATTCCATGTCTAGTATATAAAATAAACCTACTGTCCAAATTTCGTTTTTGTAGCATCGCTAGCTCTACGTTGATGAGTCAGTCACGCGAAATAGGCCTTCCTATTCATAATATTATTAGTAAACTAGTTTGCGGAGGAATTTAAATGATTCACATATGGTAGTTTACTTCTTGTTTCGCTGGTTATGGAATTCTTTAAAAAATATCCTAAATAAGTGAGCTTGGCAACTGATCTTCTCCATAAAACCTATTGACTTTGTCTATAAAAATATTTAATTATTAGGGCCCGTCCCTTACGGGGTAGGTATGGAGGAGTATCGATTGCTAAATGTCTCTATCCTTACAAATCTACCATGCTTCTACCATATTCTGCACTCTCTTCATACACGCGCGCCGGTTTTGGATACTAAGATGATGATTATGGAATTTCTCCACAATGAACTCCATAACACATTTCATCAATATCGATTCATTTTTTAATTGAGATTTTACCCATAGACTGTAACTATAACTTTAATAGAGTGATTACGTCGAGAGTTCGTTTGTAAAACGATGCGATGTTGCTTAGGTTTCAGAAAGTGGAGTAATGAGCAATTAGTACTCTGCCATTCCACCGAAAGGTCTTAACTTGTAAGTCACTTAAACTTTACACTCGGTACACAGCTTTAGCTTTTAAACGTTAAATTCCTAATGACGTGTTATTAAAATAGTACTCGTTACATGCTATTTAACATTAATTTCAAGGAGAGGCGAAGCGGTAATGGCCTATATTACATAAAAATGTTCGTGATCGCCCAACGTCAAGTAAAACCTGTTTATTATTACAGCACAATAAAAAGTCACATAAATTGCCGGTTTTATAATTTATTTATCAGCTGTGTATTCTAAATTAGGTCATTGCTACCCCTTAAGCATTCAACTTTGTTACCTCGTGTGTTTTACGACCGTAAACTGTAATACTAGGAGCACATGGCAACATTGTACGTAGGTACTTGCTTAGGAAAGTAAATAGATCTTCTGTCCAACCAAGGCCATCGTCCTAACACTATTAAAAGTGTTGTCATGTCTATGTTAATACGTAATGAGAAATCTTTGTATGCCCTTTTAATAATATTCCGAGTACAAAAAACGGACATTTAGCATGGTTTATTGGAAAAATAGTGCATAAAGCTAAAATGTTTATAATTATAATATGTATATGACACAAATACATTTAATAACATAAAACAAAACATCACAGTCTATAGTCAAATAGAAGTAAAGATAGATTTTTGAAAATTACCAATATATATGTAGAAATACTTTTATTCCATCGATAAAGTTACATATTAAACATAAAAAAAGAGTGAAGACATAAGTATCAAGATGGAAAGGGTACGCACTCAGGCTTTGCATGGGAAGCCAAGACTACTGATTTTCAGCGACGGCCCCTCTTTTATTCTCATGTAGTTGCGTGTGCGTATACATGTGCTTGTGCTTGTGCGTATGCGTGTATGTGTGCGTTTGTGTGTATGTGCACGTGTAAGCGTATATATTATGGTATTTTCTATAGTGTTATTAAGACTAGCTTGTACTTGCTTCTAAAGTTTTATTTGCTTCTCTTTAGAAACAGATTTGTAAATGTCATATTGTTAGACATAAGAATATCAATAACGTTTTAAACTAAAAATTTAATGAATCACGATCGAAAACCGACCACAAGTTTTAATATAACGGATAATCTAATTCTCGAATAATAGTGAAAGGGTAAACAGTAGAAGGTTACAACTTCCATGACAACTGACGCGTAAATTATTAACCGCAATACTGGCAACAACATGTCGACCGGATTCAGCGGAAACCGGACAGGTTTACTGTATTTTTTTATGGTTGTTGTTATGAATAGCGTCTGATAGAAAGTGATAATTGCGTTTATTAAAAATGGCCAGCGAAATTAGTTTCGCTTTTCTCACGAACGTCCGTCTGTTAGATGACCGTGTTAAAGCCCTTAATCCCATTAACGTGGGCGAAAGTATAATACTTTAAATGTGGCTTAGTTTTTCTTTTTATTTCAATTAAATACTTATGTATCAAGGTTGTATAGATATATACGAGTATGATTGTTTTCAAACTGAAACATTACTGGAATTAGTTAACAGAAGAATTAAAGATGTTACTAGGCGTAGACACTGCAGGGTCTGAACGTCTGAACGTAATTAAACATTCGTTATCGAGTTTGAGGAATGAGCAATACCGCGTTATTCTCAATTTGGTTGCTGCGCTTTCAGATATAAATCCCGCTAAAAATTCCTAAGACGATCAATCGACAGAGTACCACCGCATCTAAGAATGTTAATTTGATTTGTTCGTTTTGTAACGAACATTAGATAAACATCTGATAAGCATGTACACGCATGTTCCAATTCGATGCCTAACTGACAAGTACAGTAATTGTGTATAAAAAAGAAATGAATTTGACTCGATCGCGGTGGATGTAATGCAATCAAATCAACCAATCAAAACTCTTAACCGTTGAAACGTCGTTTGTTTATTAACGACTGAACGATTGAACGACGGTTATTTATTCATGAGTGAATAACACAGTTGTGTTGCCAGTTCTAAGTGACTTTGCGTACAGGTTTCACGGGAATCACGCTCTATTGAGCTTCGTATTGATTACTGGTAATACACGTCAACAGCATTACCCGTACGATTTGACGTGTTACATTAAATACAGTTTAGTGAAATTAAGTATTCGTATATGAAACTTGATACGATAAATTATTTATAATTTTTTAAATATTGTTACTGCGCTGTTTTCATTAGCTACTGCTTATATCTGACGAAATCTATATAAAAAGAGAAGAAGTATTAGAATTTGCCTAGGATTGTGCTACAATCGAGGCTACATGCGAGGCATAGTGTCGCGGGTTCATACCTTTTTCATTGTGTTCCTAAAGCTTTGCCGATTTCGCCCTCCCTACTAAATTTATTCCCGACTATCAGATTTCCTCTACGGAGCCAGCTTGAATATTTATGAAGCGAACTTTTGTTACTTTATAAGCAAAATATCTGTTTAGGCATTTCATCGGTATTGTTACGCCTCGAACTTCGCTCAAAGATAATGCCTTAATGAACTTTTGTATTTCGGATTTGCGGAGTGATTATTTTGAAACACGGCGTGTTTTCTCAGATTTGCATCAAAGGATTTTAGAAATCGATTTTAGGTTGTTGTTTTAGTGTATATTGTTTTTTTAAAATTGTGTAAAGATTTACTAGATATGGTGAAATAATACTTAATTGACAAGATTACAAATACAGTAAAAGTTTTAAAATTGAGAATAGCTCCAAAATATTACACAACAGTTCTTTGATTTGCGATTCGATGTTTAAAAATATTTTGTAGTTAAGACGTAATAACAGTTACTTGCGTGTGTAATTAAAAGAAGCGGTCGAATTGAGCAAGATGGCCGCCAACACGTTTTCAATGTCGCGGATGACACGACGACACCCGTACAGCTAGTTACGAGGCCTTGACATTATGTATGTTAGTGTGCATATCCGCAAAATTGCCTTAAGGTCGTTAGAGACGGAGCTGTAATATTTATAATATATAAAATTAACTGAGAGAACGTCACGAATTGAAATAGGTAAAGATTGACTTAGTACTTTATGATAAATAGTTGAAGTTTATGGAAAAGAGACTAAAGGTCGCTACAGATAGAACTATGTATAATAAAAATAATAGTAAGGCATGTTACAATATATTTTCTTTAGTAACGCTCGAGTTACCGTATATGTAGCTGTAACATTTATATCTCCTCTTTATAACGTCAAAATATGTGAACAGATACATATGTACATACATATATCAAGACATGCGTATCTCCGTAAAGCAAGACATTTTATTACGCCGACAATGACCGCAATGATATATATTATAACACCGCTACCGTATAGTAACTATTACAGCATAATATTCACAATAAATGCTATTGCTTTGTCTGTGAAGAAAGTTATTATTTTAAACACATTTTTATAATCGCCTTCTGTCCATTGTTAATAATTTTGCTTTTGAATATATACCACACAAGTATACGTCCGAGTAACTTCAATCCGTCCTGACAACTGATGAAAATATGTACTTTATTTAATCTGTAGCTGTTTGTGTTAGTTTTTATTATTTATGCGTTCCTATCTAGTTTCCATAACCTTTATTGTTTGCTTAGTTTGTTTTCGTTATTTAGTATTTAGTTATTATCTGTGCCCCAGAATTGGCGAACTGTCCGGAGATTATTTATCAGTAAATTAACTTATTGAGATTTAAACCAGTTACAATGTGCAGTAATTTTTATTTTCGTTATTTTAAAGATATATCGCTTGGTATCCTGTAGACGTATGTATATATTTAATACTTGTCAGTACGGTAAATCGATAGAAACTTCAACAGACTAAAGTTAGTTTTATCTGTTTTGCTAATAAGTACATACTTTGTACATGCCATCATTGGTACAGAGTATGCGGGCAGGAGGCCAAAAATAAGAGTCCTCGTCCCGTTTCAAGAATCATAGCGACATCTAGTGGCTATCCAGATCTCGCATACGGATGCATCAGTTCTTTTAATATTAAATCTAGCTCTAGCTTTGTCTTGTATTCCTTGGTTATAAGCTCGGTCGTGTGTAAACCGCAATTTTTAAAGCGTGCGTTAATGTGTTTTATGAAAAGCAACATTTCATAATGGGATCTGTGATGTCACTAAAATTTCACTTTCATCCGTCTCGCTTTGGACGGTGCTGCGTTGCTATTAAATTCCTGTTACTTTCACGGTTACTTCATAATGTATACGACGTCAACATATTAGTGACTGAGACGTGATGGATTAGGAATACTGTCTGAGGCTTTGATATTATCGAACGCTTAATACGAGTATGAATAAAATTAGCTTTCTTTGTTATGTATCTGCATACTTTAAGCTAAGTACCTGTATGTGACATGGAAATCTTACGATATGCGTATAAATCGTCCTTCAAAATTAAAATTCATATCGAGAAGTGTCAGCTAACATAAGCAGATAACATAATTGTTAAAAGGCGGTATTACTACAATCCTACTGAGTGCCTACCTGTTCGGCGAAATATAGACGGAATTGTTTGTTTTATAACAGACAGGAAGAGAGTTCAATTTGTAATGATTCGGTTGTACAAATGACAAAGTAACTCGCTAAAAGAATTCGCAGTTGCTATAGTAACGCATACGAAGATAATTATAAATACCCTCAAAGATTTTGTAAACAGTTTTGTGATTCAATAAGGCATCTAAATACTTGGGATTATTAATTTAAAGTTCAAATTTTTTCAGAAGATATACTTAATCATAAAAAACCGGAAGTAACTAAATGCCAGTATCATTTCAAACAACTATATCTTACTGTGCAGTTGCACAATTTACCGCTACAACGTCAACATGTCTATTCCATGTATATCTAAATTCGTTAACAATTACATTTCACCGAACACGCGACGCCGTTGCTCCGTACATTGTGTAGGATCTGTTACAGTGTCGTGAAGAAGTAATGGTGTAACAGTAATACATGAGTGAACGAGTGAGTGACTGCATAGTTCATTAGTCTATTAGCCGCGACCGTTAGCCGCGATGAATGAATGGCTAGGTGAACCGTATCGCACGCTCCACAAACTCTAACAAAAGCGTAGCGTATCGGTTCCAGCCGTCACGAACAGTTAGCGCTGTCGCTCTAATATAATCATGTGTGATTCCCGCCATAATTGGTTAGTGCGTGGGTCTCCAAGCGGTTATGATATTATGGGCATGATTTTGAATTTTACAGGGCTGACGATACGTTCGTGACATCTCTGGTGTTCCAAATATCCATAAACGACAATAGCCACTTACTAACAAATGACCTATTTATTGGCTTGGTAGCTTATGCAATAAAAAATATACCTATCGGCCTATGTTGTTATGATTAGAGATGGGTGAACATACAACATAATGGAAAGAACGTGGGAGTGTACTACACTCCTCTGCTAAATTCATCAGGCAATTAGAGGCGTGGTGTTATATTATGTGTCTTATTTTTATATCATAATGAAAAGTCTCTCACGGGATACCGCTCTGGGTGGTTTAAAGAATATATAGACAATGATTAAATCAGATTAATTTTAGGAAAATATTTCTGTAGACAGAGAAACATTTGTTATCGGAAATACTTCAACTTTGAAATGTTTTATTTTACTGATTTCTTTTTGTTAGAGTAGGTTAAAGGAATTTTTGACAATACTTCATTTTGAAATAAAATTTTCAGTGATATTTTTTTGTTTCAATATGTGTTGTAAGGTTCTTTGTTAAGTGAAATTTGGTCATAGGTACATATATTTTATTTCACCCCACCTGATAGCGTAATGTTTTGTAAACAGATTTGTCTATTTCCAGCGATATGTATCTGAGGTATTCTTAAGCATTTAAGTTTAATTTATAACCTCCGGGCACACCCACGATTCCTTAAGGAACTGGTTTCACTACGATCATACATTTTAATAATGCTTATGTGATGGGAGATATTTGTGCGATATTTATCAGGTTCTTCGGGTTTTAGTAAAATTGTCTAATTTTAGTAACATCTATATTACCTACGATTTTGCTACATATAAATACATATTATACTTAAGAAAAATGGAGTTTGTATTTTTTTAATTATCAAATAATAATTGACTGTTTTTAACAAACGACGGATTGAATTCCAAATGGCATTTTGTATTAGTAAGCCTAGACGAGAATGAAAATTTCGGATAGAATCTTAACTCTGACCGCTACAGTGTTAGATTCATTCTGTATAGTTATTTCAATGTAAAATTATCTAAGTATGTTAAGTTGTAAAGACGTCATTATAAACCGATCTACAGTAGACGAATTTATTGTCCGTTTTATTAAACTCAATTTGATTATTGTTCTAGAGAAAAAAATATTCAGATGTAGTTTTCCATCGCTTTGTTTGACGAGTCAGCTGAGCCAGCCGCGCAAAGCTTTGTCGTATTTAAGCGTTCACTTAATGAAAGTCTTGGGAGACGGCGTTCCTCGACAATTCCCCCTTCTATCAAATTGCAGAGAGCTTAGATTTACAAAGGATATTTATTCTTTATAATACTTTTTCGTAGCGAGTTATTGACAAATTGGAAATAAGTTCATATGTGTTTACTTACGCTTTCTTGTCGAAACGCGATCACAATTTTAACGTTTCCTTTGAACAGTTTATTGAATAATGTTCAGAAATTTCCACGATAACAAACGATGTGAAGGTTAGAATGTAACGTAAAAATAAAGAGAGACCTCTCTGTTACACGGGTAGCTTAATATGAGAGCATAAGAACACGCCTGAATTTCGACGGTGTATACAGAAGAGTGCAGTACACTCACACGTTTAAAGGTGATGTTTTACGTCCCATCTGGCTTAAGGAGTGAATTTATTATAATAATATATGTTTATGCGATGAACACAATATGTGTATGAAAAACCTGATGAATGTAAATGAAATATGCAAAATCTGTAAGGATTGTAGTATATGGCGCTCGGTGCTACCTGCTTACCACGTAAGGCAGCTGGTACTGCATATATGAATGGCCTTAGAGATCCTTGCAAAGAGGCGTTGTCTATCATTGTACAATACGTTTAAGATATCAACAATTTTTATTCAATATTTGTTATCTGTTGTATTCAATATATTACTTTCGGTCCCCAAATTTAGCTTTTTTCATTGGATATAAAATGTATTGTAGTAGTTCTATTCTAGGGTTTGATAAATTTCGCATTTTCCGTTTTTCTGTCAGAGGTTACGGAATATGTGCTCAAAAATGTCCATATCGCTGTAGTGAAATTAAAATAACGGAATACAACATTCATTCAGAGAACTTAAGAATCTCGATTGAGTAACCTTCCCTGTATGTTATTCTCTTTAGATAAAACCACTTTTAGTAAAAAGAGCGACATAAGCCCTGCTTACACGTTGTATCTCGTTAAGAGAGATTTAATATTCAGCTTATTTTTCTTGTGTGAAATAATTATTACTATGCTAAAATGTAATGAGAAGAGTTGGTTGCGTAGGTATGTGTGTTACTGCTTGTATGTTTATACGTTTAGTATGTGTGAATGTGTGTGCTGTTGTGTTTTTTACACGTAAGGTACGACTTTATCGTTGATCTTGTTTGTGTTGGTGCATGTGTGTGTGTGTGTGTTGTTTTGTTTTGTACACGTAAGGTGTATTTTTGTTTTAACTTATTATACCAAGACGCGTTACATTATTCCTCGCACCTAATGCGCGTTCCCCCGAACACAAGTCATTATAAATGAGTTCAGAACGCTGTAATTATTATAAATTAAATTTTACTAACGTCATTTTAAGCTTAAGCTCCGTTCTATTCGCCATGTTGTGTACTGCCGTTCAATTATTGAAACTGACGTTCGTTCAGATGTCTTAAAATTTAGTATTGCGTTTTAAAATAATTCTATTCGCGTTTCATAAAGCTTTTAGGTTATTGACGGTAAGTACAAGCTTGGATGAATTTTGTCAGTTCAATAATTGCATATCAAAATCGTAGACAGTTTTGAGAGCTATGTGTGTCTATGTTAGACTTTATGAAGAGAATAATTTAAATGACGAATACCATTTTTATTTTTATATTTATATGACAAGACGCTAAGTCAATAATTATTGTAATGCTTTAATAATGTCCATTTTTAAGATGTTCAGTAATTTAAAAATATGTTATAAGTAAATTTACCTAAAATGCTAGAAGAAATATCGCATATAAAGAAAGAGGATTTGTTTTTATTATCGAATGATCTCAAATTATATTCACTGGAATGATAATTATAAAAAATATTGCAATTTAAAGAATACATTTTTTCGCAAATAATGCAAAGATTCTTAAATAATTTACTGGGATTTTCGAATTTGAAATTACCAGTAGTTGCACGTAGTCTGGATTTGTGCCAGTATGGCATTAGCCTGGCCCTTGGATGAATAACAAAACTGCTGAATCGTTGGAGTATTTCGCTTCTGCTTACCCCTGAACGGAAATATTAGCGTTATGTCATGTTAATCCATATAAGTGACGTTTTCCAATTTCGCTCGTTCCTAGGCTCGCACCTAGATTCCGCCTACCGTTTTAATTTTGATAATGAACATTTTAATCGGTATTTTCGTCCTACTTTAAATATTTCACGAATCTGGTAATTAATTAATTCATTTGCATTTAAATTGACGTACAATATATTTTATAAACCTCTAGAAAATCGCTATTTATTTTTTAAGTCCTCTCTTGTTTATTTTTTCCTTTTTTAAAGTGGCATAGATTGAAAAACTTGTTGTAAAACATGTAATATCTCTACATACAAATCAATATAAAGTTAAAAAATATTGACTCCGTACAAAGCCACAATATTTTAATATGTTACCTGTTTTTCTTATTGGGTATCAAAATATATATAATCTTTTATACTCTCGAGGTTCTGCTGTTAAACGTGGGCCTCATCTCAAATTAGAAACACTTTAAGGCTACAGTCTACTCAGGCTAAGTGTAGCCTACACTTGGTACGTCGTAAGCCGTTACGGAAAACTCTTAAGCTCACGTATTTCCTTACAATGTTTTCCATTACCGTTACAGCAAGTGGTATTTAACAGCTACAGTAGTATCAAATACACAAAGTAAATTCCAATGTGGCAAGCCGAGAGTTTTAGTTTAGCATATTTGTATATACAGGTAAAATAGTTCACAATATATGTTTGCATAGTTGGGAAGCCACAGGCGCTCATCCGTGGCGATTGAGTTTCGAAATTACAATACACACAGAGTACTTGCACGTCGTAGACGCTCGCTACGAAACTGTAGAACGAGCTACGACGTACATCGTAGACGTTGCTTTACCGCAAGTATTTTATACTGCGGCAGCTTCGTGCTTTCGCTGGATATCTTACGATTACGTAAAATTATTGCCAGTATAAATATATAAATATGTTTCATTACGAAATTATTCTTCTTTCTATTCGAGGCTAACGTCAAATAGCTTAACAAAACCCCTACCTGCTAATATAATACTCGTCAAAATCTGTATACACAAAAATTTAAACACGCGAATTTGTTTTGCTAATGTACATAATATCACGTCTGTATTTTATCGAAGAGGTAAACAGACGAATGTTGTATTTCCGTTTTCACTAACGCAACTGGGCGCGCATCTAGACTCTCGGACACTATTTATTTTTAATAAAAGCAAAGAATCTAAAATTTCAAGTACAGTTTCAAAAAATCCGATAATCGAATTCAGGGCCTCGTGAGCTTAGTAAGCACCATAGTAATGACATTGTTTTACAGCAATTGGTGGTGCGTGGTCTTACACCTTTGTTATTGAACAATATTTATATGTATATTAAACCCATTAAGTCATAAAAAGTAATAATTTAGCCTCGTACATAAACCAATGTTTTATTTGTTCCAAAACGCCCGATTACGACAATAATAGTGTCGGTGAGCAATCTTCAAAATTGTAGCCATTATCAAGCTTTATACAGCAATTATTCAGAAAACCCGTCGTTTACGTAAATGACTGGCAATTTAACAGAATTGCCCCAAAAAACGTTATCACAGTTAACCTAATATGCTTCACTTGCTTCTTGGCGTTCTATCTTTGATAATTGCCAAAATAACGGTGAAAATATAAATGTCTGCGCGGTTTTTTATCTACGTAAATGTCAATTGGGTTTATTTTATCGTTCAGTGAAGTTCTTAAAATCTAATTTCATTAGTGTTAATTGTGAACGTATTAAGTACATAGGTATGATTATGAAAATTACTGCTGAGCAAGAGTTCCTGGGTTCCGTCCTCGGGTCGTGCAAATGATTACTATGGTTTTCTAACTTGAAATTCTCTTTGATAGTCCGGAATCTGGATTGATTCCTGATCAATTCCTAGAACCTGCTATCGCGTGGGACGTATTGTAAGTATAGAATCACGACTCAACGTAGCCCTTCGCAGAAAAAGTCGTGATGTTATCATGTTAGTTAAGCAATGATTATTCTAACTAGATCTATGACAAAAAAATCGTAAATTAAATACAGACCAACTTCATTGTACAACATCGTAAACTGATTGTAAAACGGCAA
>DWDT01003695.1:0-11995 GCA_018245595.1 Microceris scylla | reverse complement strand
GTAACCGGTGAAACGTGGGAGTGTTCTGCATTCCTCTGCCTACCTCTTCGGGGATTACAGGCGTGAAGTTACGTTAAGTTTGTATTTTTAATCTCCAAATCGTTTTGCCTATTCTTAGATATATTTTAATATATCTATGTATATACAGATTTACACGTTACACCAAGTGTTTCGCACATGTTTTCATTCGTGAATGCTTTATGTAATTAATTTGTTCAGCCTAATTTTTAGACGTCGCGCCTCGTGTTTCCGGCCATGATTCTTTTGAATGCGTCATATGAATTTAAAAGGATTTTAACTGTAATTAATGTTGCTCAAAACGGAACTTTTTATATTGTTATTACATCAAGTGGCAACATAATTGCATGGTGCTACCGAGGAGGCATTTATTATGTGGCATTAAATGTTAATGATTACCTCATTTTAAAAATTATACATCTCATTATCATTAACATTTTTAACGTTCCTCTCTTGGACACCAGTCACTTTTTAAAATTTGGAAAGTTGGGATTATAACCTTCTATGGTAAACACCTGTGAATGGACAGATTCCAAATGCATAATTATTAAGGTAATATCTACTAAAAGTAATACATCAAAAATTGCATTTAAGCAAAAAAATAGCAAAATTCGAATTTAGAACATTTTGTTTATTCTCAAGTAAACAACAATAACAATAACAAAATTACAATTCGCGGCAAAACTGTACAAGACGCAAACCCGTTCGCGTATCAACGCACCGCGGGCGGGTCATTGCTCCCAATATGGCGCTAAAATAGAACTAAAGCATGCCCGCCATTTCAATTCTAACCTCCAAAAACTACGTAACATGTCACAATTACATCGTAAACAATCGTCAATTCACACGTACATTACAATTACTTTTGTTCATAAATATGTAAAGAAAAATACGTATTCCCAGCTCAACATTTTATTTATATTGTTCAGTAATTGTGTCCGAAAATATTTAAATTACACTTGACCTACTTAATAAATATAAATAATGGGTACCCGTTAACAGTAAAACACTTAAATGACTGGTATCGTGAAAAGGTTGCCGGAAGCACATAAAAGCTCATTCTACACGACAAAAAACAACCTGCAGCTAGCTATAGAATGATAATTCGCGAGCAAAAAGCGGCAGTGTTGTCAGATAAAAGGCGGCAACTGGCAGCACTGTCAACTTTAAAAGGCAATGATATCAATCGCCATTCGGCCCAGTGTGGCGTGTTCATAAAAAACAACCAATTGAAAAAGCGGAGTGTTAATCGATAAATCATCGGAGTTTATTCGATTGATATTGTTAAAATCATCCCTTTGGGGTCAAAAACCTCGTTCAATTGGTGCAAGTAATGAAGGAATTTTAACATGGCCGTTATGCGGGTTTTCATTGTGGACGGCTGCTCACTGAAACGCAATCAATGAGTTGAGTGTGATTCTGGGGATTACGCGTGTCTTTTTATGTTATTTGCGTGCGTCGAGTTTAATTCCATTTGAGATTTCTTTGAATTACGTCGTGACTGGCTGTTTACAAGCGGTGTTGTTGCAAAGTTTTGCCGCCTCGAAGATTTAAAGCTTTACAGCCCTCGTTTTAGTCACAGTATAAAATAATACTTTTAAGCACCCATTAATGTTACAATTTTTGATTTTGTAAAGTAATTGCAACCTTTTAAAACTAATAATTAGCTCAGTAATAGCTCTGTCTTTTTAAAATCAAAGAGTAAGGAAGAGGACATTCTATACACCTTAAGGCTGATCCAATAAAGGGCCACAAACACACACACACAGTCATCACATATCAGACAGGTGATGAAGCTTAACGTAGCTTTGAAATAATAATTTTAAAGGTTTCCACTTAGCAGCAGTAGTATGTGAATAATCATCAACGGCCCAAAAGTGGTGGGTCAAAGTGACTCTACCCTGGACAGTTCTGCGTCTGAGACCAAAGAAAGATATCTTAACACCATCAGAGGTGAGATGAAGTGAGGTTAACCTTTATACCATGGCTCAATGGCTCATCTAATGAATAAGTTTACATTATTGGCAGAACACATGTGGGCGAGACCAAACTTTTAATTACATACAATAACGGCAAGTTTTAATTACAAGTCGATTGAGCCCACGCCACAAAACTAGAACTTGGAAACTAAGAAAAAAGTTTAAACTAGTTTGAAAAAAGAATCAAAGTTAGGGGAAGGTATTTGAAAAAATTAATGTACAAGAAGTAAGTCAGATTTGTAGGTACTCGTAAGTATAGAGATAAAGAGAACTAGAGTAACGATATGATAGTAAAAATAAATAATACTAAAAAATAACGCTGCATGACTGGCACGTAATAAAAACAGCAAAAAAAATATTTTTCATTCAATCATTCGTTCAAAAACATTCCCAGCGGCTCGTCAGTTGTCTATACGGTCGATAGGAGAAGAAATAAGGCCATATGAACAGTTTAACACTCTAAAATTAAAACACACGACAGACGCAACTAACAAAACACGAAACGGACGGACAGACTCGTGGAATGCCTCGCTCCCCGGGAACGTAATAAACGTGTGTTTGGGATCGTCACGCACAAAGCTATCTATTATGTATTATACCGAGGAATATTACGATATCGTGCAATATATTTTCTATATTAATTTCCGAGTAACCACCGAGTAAAGCCGTAGTTAGTCATCAAAATATGTGGCATAGCAAAAGAGATTTCGACAAGGCTAAATATAATTTTGTGTAGACAATGAACGCAAAGATATATAGGTTTTATAGCATGACTATCTTTTGTGATAGTTTGCTACAATGTAATATTGTAGCACAACATATAATCATAGCTCCGTCTGTGACACCCTTTAACAAAGCCGTGTATCGGTTTATTATTTCAAAACGCTTGTGTTGATGTTCGTTCGTTTGTGAACGAACGAACTAACGAACGAATGTTCCATTTTCAAACGCGTTAAATATTACGATGTTAATTTATCGCGTAATGTGTTTCTATCTGATGCGTTATGTAACGTGTTTTTCGTTAATTCTCAAATATAACAGGACCTTTCGGTATTTTATGTTCATTATACGTACATATTAAATGCTCCATTACAAATATAATTTTACTTCTGCCAAAATCAACACAAAATTGAATAATATTTAATTTTCTGCGTAAAAATGTTTTATTTGGGAAGCTATTGCCAACCATATACGTACATACGTTATTATTCTTTTCACTTTACATTTACTTTCCTTTTTACACTCCACCAATATCATTTGTTTCGCTTTTACACACATGTTATATATAGATTTCTAGACGGATGCCATATATTTCATCAAAAGTTAATTGTCTTTATAAAATGTATACAGCGGATGAAGGGAAGTATTTAATTATAATTTGTTACATAAATACAGATTACAGATTCTGTATATCAATCAAACATAACAGATTCTGTATATCAATGTTAGAAGAAAGATCTTATTTCGCTCTTTCCTACTGTCTCTCAAACATGACCGATTGAAATGTATCGATGTCATGTCAAGCATTATCTAAATTAAAACAAATTAGTCGGAAACTCAACAATCAATCAATCCACGCTCTGTTTTATTATACGTATATATTCCAAAGTTATTTTTACAGTGACCACTTATACTTTACTGTTGTTTTACGGTTCTATACTTTATGGCGGAATTTAATTAATGACATAGACAATAAAACATTTTTCTTCGGCTTTTACTCTCGGTTTACTGCACGTATGCATATAAACGCTACGATAGAAATAATTTTTATCACAATAATTTTGATATTCATTAAATATATGTTATGTTTAACGAATATCAAAATTATAATTATTATACTTACTGCCCTATGATGAAATTTTTGTATTTGAATTTAAAAATAGTGTACGAGTCATTCGGTTCCAACGGTTTATCGGCTATGAAAAAACAGACATGTCATCTCAGGCCCATAGAATAAGAAATCTATTATATTATTTAAGCTTTTGAGTTTTGGGTCGTAATTAAATAAATGTACTAAATACATTTATAGATTTCTCTAGCTTCTTATTAAGCTCCAGCTAACGTGACGTTATCAAGAATTTCTGCTTAAGAGGGCACGTGAAAGTCATTGTCAGCATTTTGTTTAACTTTTGAAAATTTCAAATTTGGAACGCGAATGCTTTTTACTTCTCTTGGCTCTTCTCCTAAAACCTTGCAGATAAAAGATTAATCACAAGAATAAAACTATACCGAACTCAGATTAAGCTCAAATCTCTCACACTTCGTCGAGTTTGAATTTTATTACCCGTTGATCATTTGATTTATAGCTCTCTCGTATCCGCGGAGAGACTTAATCACTCTATTAATTACCTTCATCTCACTTTGAGCGTCATAAATATATAAATAAACGCATATACATATAACGAATAATAAACAATCAATAAAAGGTTATACAGGGTTTATTATTATATCAGTACAAGGACTGTGAAAGTGATGGATAACTTATTTAAATATAGGGATAAGTATTGTACAGGGTGTTGTCTTTTGAATGAGTAGTGATCAAACAATGTCGAAATGTTAATGTGAATTTCTGTCAAAAATATACCCTCTATAAATATTTTGCTCTATGACATTGTTTCATTATTACATGTCTAACATTGACAGTACAAACGTAAATAATGGTCCATTTAATGACATTTTTAAACTATTTAATGAATTTGTAACTTATATTCTATATAAGTTTTCTACGCTTTTTATCTAGAAATATTTTAACAATAGCAAACAGAGGGATACAGAGATATCTCTTTACGGGATATTTATTTAACTACATGAATATGTATGTATCTTCTCAAAAGTCTTTAAAAAGTCCTCCAAAAGACGTGCGTGTATGACGACTTTAATGAACGTAAAAGGGGGCAAAAGAAGTCTGCCAGAATCGTAACAACTG
This sequence comes from Microceris scylla, assembly GCA_018245595.1. Lineage (NCBI taxonomy): Eukaryota > Metazoa > Arthropoda > Insecta > Lepidoptera > Hesperiidae > Microceris > Microceris scylla. The sequence continues at coordinate 7,072 of DWDT01003695.1, read as the reverse complement.
GATATCTTAAATCTCTGCCTACCTCGTGGCAAATAGGCGTGACAACACGTATGAATGTATTCTCAATGTGCTTACGAAAGAGTTACGAAATACAGGGCTAATTTGTCATTTACAATGCAATGGCACACATATTAAGAGAAAAAAACAATGCACAATAAAGTTTAACGCAACGCATTGTGTTTTAACCGAAAAGTTAATTTTAACTGTACACATGTACCACTAAATAGGTTAATTGTACCATAGCTATTGTTTTTTCACACTTCGCTAACTATACAGTATAATATGTAGTAAACTTACGTATATATACGCTTAATATGCATCTGTCTGTAGCTTCGTGTATATAGAGCGATGTATTACAAAATACCGCTTTTATTAAGATGTTACCTTTTAAATAGAATCGATTATAGAGAATATAATATTAGAAAACTTTGTTTAAGACGACAGTGCTGCCATCTAGGCGAAAATGCTGCTTTGTATACAATAACAGCGGTGCCGCTATCCAGGACTCTGGAACTGGAAGTTGCCGAGTCCATATGCCTGAAGATACTCTGTTTTGGGGTGAAACGCGTGTTTGCAGTGGAGTATACCATACTTCATATTTAAATCGTTTAATATTAGAAAATAATTTCAACTATTAACAATCTGACGTAACTGGTGAAACGCGGTAGAGTACTTCACTTCTCTGCCTACCACATTAGTAATTACAGAGATGATGTATTTTTTTCATTAACAATTTAAGGTAATAAATCGGGTAATATTGCACGAATAATTGGTTGCAAATGACTAACCACAATAACACATACTTTTTATAATACATATATGGTAACCCATTAAAACAATGTTGCCATCGTTCTCCTTGCAATTTCCAATAAAAAATAAACTACTTTCCTCTAGACTAGACCAATAATGTAGAATGATATCCTACATAAATACCCTTCTAGCAGTAGTCGATAGTAGCGTAAGAAGGAAATAAAGTAGTACAAAGTTAAGTCTTTGAATTAACTGTCTTTTTATAAAATGCCAGAACCCATTGTATACATTTCGTGTCTATTCTTGGCGGTTAACAAGCGTCGTGACTTGAACGACTGATCGAACGAAATGAAGGAATGGAATGAATGACCGAATGACTCGTGTGATATTCTGTACATACTCGTAAATGAGTTATTCTAAACTCAGTCACAATAAGAAACTGAGATACAAAGTTCACGAGTCTTTTACATTTAACACTGAATGAAAAGAAAGATTTATAAAACCAAAAGTTTGAAAATGAGAATCCACTTTTCTCGCTGACTTGTTATTATCTTTCCAGCATAATTTAAAAATAATTAAATACGTTTTTAATGTAAGTAAACGGTAAACACCATAAAAGGTACCTAGATAACACGAAAACACGAACTTTTCATATCCTTATTACAATTTCGAAACCCCAAACCCTTAAAGGGTAGGCAGAAAGCATATCTAAATGATATCTAAAATCTACATAACCATTAACATCGTAAATAAGACACGGGCGGTCCAAGTACTCGTACAGTATGAATCCGATTCAAAGTATTTAAATGCACGGAATAATTCCTTTTCAACCGTAAAAGGGCTACAACGGACAGCTTGTAGAGGGGTCCACAGAGTTAATAAACATAGACCTGGCTAAATATGTAGATAGTAACGGCCTATGTAGAGGCTTTATACCTGCTATGCTGATTGTCTCTTGGTTAAATAATTCTAAGCGCAACTGCTGATCAAGAGTTATCTGCTGATCTATTGTGTTATTCTAAATTGAAATTCCCAGTTGCCTTGAGTCTGGAATTGAAGCCGATGTATGGTAACAGGCTCACCTTCTATTCCATGATGGGACTTAAATGTAACTGGTGAAACGTGGGAGTGTACCTACTATTCTCATTTGCCTACACCTTCGGAGATGTTGACAGGCATGATGTTATGTTAAATACTGCTATGCTAATATGTAAAGTATATCACACTCTGGACAAGGACGAATCCCCGCATCATGTGATAATTGGTTTACATATTTACAGGTTTTATTAAATATGTATTTCTCCAAGCTTGTGAAAAACATACACTTTCATATGTATGTATGTTTTAAATTATGCTATTAAATTAAAGTACCTACTATTAATAATAACACGAATGAATGTACAATTAGAAGCCATTTCTACTGAATCTATGGACGATCGAACACCCACATCGTCTTTCCCTCCCTATAGTTAGTTACCTTTGTCTACAAAACGAAATGCGTTGGATTACAAAACATTTTCACTCTTGCGTCTCAGAAAAAGAAAGAAAAAACAAAAAGTTGAAATAAATTGAATCTGACCACCAAATTACCCGGAACCGTATAAAAAAAAGTGATGTGTCTATGGTGCGGTCATCTAATTAAACGAAAAAAAAAAAGATTCCGAATCCGAATTAATTAATGGATCCCAACCGTATTAAGGTGACGTTGAGTTGGTTCGTTAAATAAAATTGTTATTTGGCTTCTAAATGTACTGTGCTTTTTTGCGCTCTTGAAGATTCTGTCCTTTCATTATGTCTCTTTCTATTTCTCCATTTAAGAAATCATCTTCATTAAAATTCTAAAAAAGGTATTTTTTTATAATTTTTTACTTCTGTTTACAGACTTTGCAAGTTTTCCTTAACCTTAAACTACTTTAAAAAACCAAGCGACATGATATTTTTAATAAATCAGTATGTATAGACAAATCCTACAAAGTGAAAAATATTACTAATAATACTAAAAAATAATAGTTTATGCCACAGACAAGTAGGCCTACGCAATGTTTTAATAGTTCGTATGGCTACGTAAATGTTTACTGCACCTAAAATTTCAAAATGCCGTCCACATGATGTTAGGGATTGTGCCGTAACAATTACCGAATACTGCGCCCATATTGTTTTAGTCAGCGGGTTATTAACCTAAGGTACAGGCTTCATTTACATCGAGTGGCTACCAAGCTAATATCACAATTTTTTCGATCTCTTTTATCGTTCCATGATTGGACACGGGTCTCCTCTCCGAATGGCCTTACGGCCTTAGTCTGCCACGTTGATCAATTGCAGGACGTGAGACTTAAATCTATTATCAGCAATATAATAGGTCGAACGTCAACTAAAACGTTTTATTGAAGAGGTTTCTATCAAGGCGCGTTGATTGTGACAAGATTTATATCGTTTATAGTTCTAATACCTATAGTATGACAAATCATTTAACCTAATGTTGGCTGGAGTTGGGGTGAAAGGCAAATCAATAAAGTGAGAATATTAGAATTAATTGGAATATTTTGGTTACTTCTATTCGTTCATTTTCACATTTTCGTAAAAACTTACGTCAGTAGTCTCCTTAGGGCTTCGACAGTTTCTATTGTGATATATTTATACATGATATAGTAATAATAAATATTATGTACCAGTAATATAAATATTTATTACAAGAGAGTATATTTTGCAGATATTTTGCTTATGGTTTACAGACACACGCGTTTACTTAGCTATCTACTGATATTTAATAACACAAATAACAACCAAAGCAAATAATCGTCCAACAAAAACTTTGTACAAATTTGTGACAAACATTAGTACGTGTTCGTTTATTAAATACCCAAAATAAATTCATCAACCACCTAAAAACGTGTTCGAGATTCTTCGACACTTTCATTCATTGCTATTTTGGGCACATCACTAACAAAGGGGCAACACGCCAACACTGCAAAACGTCTATACATACGAACAACAAATTTAATTATATTTCAAACCTTATGTTATAAAGGAACAGAGTTCAAATTGATATACACTGTTGTCAATAAATGCAAAAAGAATTCATGCTTAATTTCAAGTAAACGCGGGAAAAGAAACACGTTACTTTAACTGTCAATTGTCCAACGTATTTGAATTTAGACCGTATGTTCTAAGTCAAAAGGTTAAAATTTCACTGTCGACTCCAACAAATACAAAACAAAATAGATCGGCATTAGAAATAAAGGCGGGAAATACGATCACGTTGTCAATCGTACGATGTGAGGAAGCCATTTATTTTTGTCGAATCAATTAAAATAATTGATTTCACAGATGCATTCGGCTTAATTCGAAGAATGCAGCGTCATTGACACACTCCTATGGGAAAAGACTTTGAAATACTTGTCTGGAGTTTTTTTTTAAACACATACATGATAGGCTTGACGTTTCGACGCCATTATTGAATGAAATTTATCCGTATAGATTCTTGTTAAAATACAATATTATTAGAAAAGGATACTTTAGTTTTAATATGTTAAGGATTAGTTACCCAATTATAATTAGAAAAAATAGTTAAATTACATCCATTTTATCTCGCTGATTAAAAATTTTTCCTTAAAAAACTGAATAAGGGGAAAAACACATTACATTTTCAACAATTTTTCCTGTTTCATTCGTATAATAATTTATTGAAGAACTAATACAACACAAGTCAACACCATGACGCCCGTGCTTATACCACAAAACAACCGTGCAGCATAGGTTTTGAATGTTAATTAGTTATTTTATTATACATATGCATATCTGCTAATCATGAATGTGACTAACTCACTCACACCTCAGAGAGATCGCTATCTTCTACATTTGAATGCCATTAGCAATGTTACTTGGTCTGTGGACTATTGGGTAAATGGACGAGCAATTTTTAAATTTGGAACACAGATAAGTAAAACTTAGGATACAGAAAATTAAAAACTAAAATGGATATTTATCCGTTATGAAAAATTACGTCTCGTTTTCGTTCATTCTCGAGTTTACTTAAAGTTTACGACTGATAGTACGCGCTAAAAAAGTTGACGCAAGTTTTAAATGTAGGGACTCATCTACATAAATAATACCTTACAATAAAAATAAAAAAATTAAGTACTCGTACATGCCGAAGCTCATTTTATACTGGTCGTTTACAAAGCGCAAGTATAGAATATTGATAGGCTGGTTCATTGGGAAAATATCTACTTAATACGCTGTAAAGATTACTGGGAAGCGTTGTTTACGATGGCCAGCGTACGCCATGGTATTAGCGTGATCCTCTATGGACGGCCTTACCTTCATATGCAAATAGGAAGTAAAATTTTAATCATGGCCCATGAAAATCACACGTGGCCATCTGATGTCAAAGTAAGCCTGAAGAGTCTTGTTCTAATGTTGACTGTTAAACTATGTATATTACGTAATATTTTTTGTATCGAGTTTGTTTCGTTTGGATCATTACCTGAAACAAAAAAAAATGTATATTTAATATAATAGTCACCCGAAATATAAATAATAATATGTGTATGAATTTATTCAATTGTTAACTTCACCAACTTTGATAAACTTCAAAACGTTTTTATTTCACACATAAGATTACATTAAAAAACAAGAACACAACTCATTCATCAATATGCATCGATTTAAGGCAACCTCAATATATTGTTGTTAAAATATTTATAATCAAAGCGCACCATACAATACCACCATACAATATGGTGCGATTCATAAAATATTAAAATTAATTAATTTAACGCTGTTCTCCATTTACCATACCTGCTATATTGAAAAGTAAATAAAATGTCACAATCCATGGACCTTTTCCCGCCATCCTCTATTAAAGCAGTGACGTAAGTGCACAATTTAGCAAAGAGGCAAACATTCTGCCATACTAACGAAAAAATATTTGCCTTTGTCATGGTTAACCCTTGTTTGTTGGCTAAATGGTGGAGCAATCAGGGCCTCCGACACGATAACCCGCTTTTGGATTAATGCAAAATCATTAGACAAGAACAGATCATAGACAATGATTTACATGATCACAACAGTGACATGACGACAACCATTGACAATTTTGAAATTTATAAATACTTTACGAGTACTAAGAGCTGAAAATCGAGCTCAGTGGCGTGCTATATTGGAGAGACCGATATCCAGCAGTGGACGGTATCGGGCTGATGATGATGATAATGAAACAATTTACACTTAATATAAATGTTGTATGTTATTACTGGCTACACAGACACAATAACACTTTTAATTTCCTTATAAAATGAAAAAAACATTAAGATTATCGTAATACAGTCAAACGTATTTAATGTCACCACATCTCACAGAGGTATAAAAGAAATGTAACTTTTAAATGCATAATTTGCATAATATATTTACATTTTGTAATCTGTGTTGAAAAAAAAAGTACTAACATAGATAATCTGTATCTGATGCATAATATAAACTATTAATGTAGTATAATAACAAATTGGCTTACAATAATATTCATAACACATTTTAAGCCGTTTAAAGTTATGAATCATTGGATTTGCCGCGTATTACAATCGGATTGTTATGCTTTAAAATTTATTGATTCTGGCTGTGTATTATCGTAACCTTGTGTTTCATTCCCGTTGTTTAAAAGTTTAGTAATCATTTGTTTCGACACTATTTGTTTATGTTAGAACCATACAGTATTGTAATTTTCGTACATATTTATCGATATTGACCTTGTAAAAATCTATGAATGTAACTCAAACAGAAACAAAGTTATTTTTACTCTGTACAATCATAACAAAACTTCTATTTTTGTAGATTAAATAACACGAAAACTTTCTAACTGAGAATTGCATATGATTTTATAGTTACAATTAAGATTTCTATTAGATTATTCGAATTTATTTGAACGTGTAATTGAAAAATTTCCACATTGCAACACTAGAATATCTAATCAAGATATTCATTTTAAAGCAGTATTAATTTTCTAATCCATACTAATATTGTAAATAGGCACTAAACTCCATCTATTAAAATGAAATAAGTATAGTATTTATTAATAAAATTTTCGAAAAAAAAAACGTAGGTGTATAATGGCTAATATTATTATTACTACATCGTCAAGCCAAAACCCTTACGGGATAGACAGAAAGCACTGAACTGCCAAATGTCGGTATCCAATTTCTCTATCCTTACAGATCTGACGTAACCTGTTTTTTTTTTTTTACCACCCCTTACAATTCCACTGCTGGAATACGGGTCTCCTCTCATATTGAGAGGGTTAAGGCCATAGTCTGTCACGCTGGCCAAG
>DWDT01003694.1:0-11997 GCA_018245595.1 Microceris scylla | reverse complement strand
TGCAATTGATACACACATATGTAGATTGATAATGTAGTGATAATCAACATATTACTTCAGTGGCATTAACATGCTAAATCCAAAGTGTGAACACATTTATAGAAAAAACCTGACCACTTAGACATATGTAGTCTCATTTGTTTTCACTCTGTCAAATTATGATAAAGTAAGGCAAAACCGTAGTTAAATGGCTGCTGTTGGTTAGCAATAAGGTTTGTGCACTGATCTTGTCAATTAATAATTATGTATCACAAATATTTGTTACACATCATTCACAGGTTTATGATTCTTTGCCACAAAATATTTTGCCACAAAATTTTTATTTTATGTACTGGCAACTTATACAGGAATATAATGGGAAGATACATCTCACTACAATACGAGAATAAATTATATCATATTTCACTCCTTGTATTTTCTTTCCATTTTAAACACTCCATCACAGTATTCCATTGTATGCTAAATCACAACACAGTTGAAACATGATAGTAAGTGGTCAAATAAATAAAATAGATCCTACAATTAAGTATTTGTAAGTCAACAGGTTTACGTCTTCATAAATTTTGCCAACATTGTCCATTTAAAATATAAACTTGAATAAAATAAAATAAGTTGATGCATACCATATTTGAGTAGGAAACAGATTGCACATTGTCAAGGCCACAGATCACTTCAGAGGCCACCACACCAGGTGAATGCTAAAAAATGAAGAAAGTTCACAACAATTAGGTAAAACAGTAAGTACATAGCCAATCATAGCGCACATGAGTTAATGTTCCAGTGGCCCCTGCTAAGGCTGGTCCCCTCCAATCATTGCACAGAACACTATATTCCCACAGAGTTGCATTCTATGCACGAGGCACACAGCTCCGCTTTGACCATGATCCAATTTGTGGTATCTCCACATTATTGTGACACATTCACCAAGGGGTGGTTGGAACTTCATTTTTCAACATATATTCATATGTATTACACTAATACAAAAGATAATCATATGTTGGAAAAAAACAGTCTATTGGTACATACATTTATGACATGTTTATTTATTTAAAGTACATTCAAAATGAGTCCTGGTGATTCTATATTAAATTAAAAATTGTTTTGGGTATTATATAGACTTCCCATCACCACACCTTTTATTAGGCAACCCTCTACACATATCAAAGCATAGCTGGATTAAATAAAGTGTTGTTCCACAGTCCTATGCATTCACCACTCATAACATTGAGAGTTAATCTAAAAATGTTAATCTAAGAATGAATTATGTAGTTACATGTAAATATGATAAATTACAATACTCTCTTTAATTACACCTCAAACATTTTCCATACATTTTACTTCTCATACTTTGTATGTACACATTCAATTTTATTGCATGAACATAATAGATTAATAGAGCAGATCTAACAGCAACCTGTAGGCATTCATCTGTTTAATAGCCAGTGTTAATTAATATGACAATAGACTTTGCAAAGAGAACAACATTAAACATTTAGAATAAGAAACTCTACAGACCTATGCTGGTAATACAGGATAGAAATAATATTGTCATGTCTTGTGTGCTTCGGAAGCACTTATAGCTGCAATGCTATGGCTCTTTGAACTACAGAATGGATAAGTCAGAGTGCGTAACTACTTATATAAATTTCTGCATTCACATATGTGTTAACGGTGTCTATAGCACAGACTGGGAGGTTGATATTAGAAACATATCATTATGTTAAGAAGCACTTCAACTAGTTCCCTATGATTGGTAGATGCCATAGCCATCTGCAGCGGAGAAGTTTTACTGTGTGCACTTAGAACTGTCAGCCAAGCATGATACATGAATAAGTCATACTACATTTGTTTATAAGAACTTGTTGCCTTCTTTTCAGGCAGTGATGTAAATTATGCATATGCTTTAAAATTTGCTTCAAAAATACAATGTTTACGTATAAAGAAGTTTATTTACCTTAACTTCCACTTCCTCGCCCCAGTGAAGAGTAAACTCTTCACCATCACCCTCCATTGTGGAATACTGTTACATTTCATGCACTGGATATTGTATTGCTATTTACAAATACTATATTCATCTGTACACAAATTCCATAATCTCATTATAAACAAACTAAATAAAGTGCATAGAATTTGTAGGTTTTATAGGATTCGTAACTTTTATTTACACACAGTGTTTTCTGGTCATAACCACTTTGTAAACAGAACTTGTACTTCCTGATACAAAAAAGTACATGTTGTAAAAGTACATGTTGTCTATGTATTTTTTTCCCAACATAATTTTGACTAAATTTGATAATAACACTATGCTACCCTAATAAACTGCTATAAATTAGGCTCACTTAAAGAGAGTAACAGTCCGAATTTTCAACAATATGGACACCGCACTGTTTATCGTTGAGCCGTTCTCTATACATTTTACTTTTCACAAATCAAAACATCAACATAACCTTAATAAACTAAAATGTTCGTGGACATGAACAAAGTAAATATCATATAATTATCTCAGTTTTTATGTCCGAAATAGTTAAAGCGTTAGAAAATCGAAAAGTTAATGCGGACATACAAGGGAAACAAAAATGGTGTCAGAACTCAAAACTTAAAAATGAATATTAGGTTATACGTCAAAAGAAAAGGTTAACCGATCTAAACAAACCTGTAACTTGAAAAAATATATTTTAGCTTCGCGGTATTACAAAAATTGGCATTAATTACCAGATTAATTGATTTTACTGGTAATTGTAACCACATCCTATATCTATACGTTTACATGACGCAATCAAAGAACTTAGTCAATGTAGTTTAACAAGAACGAATTGAACAAAAGTATTAAGGTTATCAGTTGATTGTGTTAAATCTCACCAAAAATTTTTTGTGCCTAGACATTAGAAGAATAATTTTTGTATGTAATTAGTTCGAATATTTCAATGTTTAGCTAAAAACTTAAAAGTTATATGGCTATCTTGCAAATACTCATAATTCCAAAATTATTTCTAGAGTATAGACAACCACAGTCATATAAAGAATATTTTGTGACAGTCTGTGCAAGCCAATTATTATATATGCATTGTACACATTACAAGCAACAATAAGAATGCAACATAATATGTAAAGTTAAAAAAATGTTATTGTACAATAAATTATTGATTTCACTTTGTTAGAATTTTTCAAGATATTAAAGTGAGAAAGGAATTTTTTTCTACGATTTCTTTTCTTAAGGGCCAATTTATATGTGACCTATTAAACATTGTAAATTAACTATCGTAATTAATACCAGTACTTACGTTAATAATTATACAGTTTAATTTAATGAATCAGAAATTTATTTCTTGAAAATTTACATTCAAAGGTTTCCGTCAGACGTATGACGTAAGACGTAGACGTAGGCTGATTTTTATCATAGTCTATTTGTTACGTACGAGCTTTGTCAAAATAGTCAAATCTGTCAAATTGATAAAATGTATAGCGAGAATACAATATTTAGATTTTTGTAAATGATGTTTAATTCATTGCATTAAATTATAATACGTTTCAATTATAAATTTATTATAATAATAAGTTCCACTTTATTACAATACAGCAAGAATGTCTGCGGAACTAAGAGAACTATGCCAACTTTTGTTTCCTAATTCAAAAACAGGTAAAAAAAATAGGTATAATAATTTAATAAAAACGGTTAATACAAACTTGCAATAGTATTGCTATAATTATTAATTAATGGTACTTACAGAAAACGCCGATTATTATAGTGATATCACTGATTATATTAAAAAACTAGGCTCACAAAATTGGGAACATATCCGTAAAGAACCAGAGAAACTGAGTGAAGAAATTAGTCACCTCACTGAAGAGACTCAGGACCTCGCATTCACTAATTACAAAACTTTTGTGGAAACAGCCGAGATATCACGAACAATTATGAAAGATTTGCGAAAATCAAAGGATGCTGTCAACACATTTCTACACACGATGCCTGATTTTGTAAAGGAGTGTGAAAATTTTTCACATTTGGCAGGAAATATTGTCCATGAGAAAAAGTAAGGCAACCACGTATCCTTCTGTTACTGCAATCCCATTCTTTGTCTGTTTATCATTCAGGACTTAATGTTCAATTGCAAGGCACATACAGTCATTATTTATAACATGGCGTGATATCTGAATTATTTAGGAAAATAAGGGGTAACAAATATTTTTACTTTTCCTGTTGTGACATAGATTTGATCATCTTCTATTGTTTACAAAAATATATTGTCACACTTGACTGTTATATGGTTCACTGGATCTTCATTCTTAAGTGATTTCATATCACAAAAATGTTTGCCTTTGTAACTATTTCGCTATGAGATGCATATTCAAACTTGTTCAATGAAGTTGTATAGATGTGGGTATATTTAATATAACGAGAGAAAACTTCTCGTTTGGATAATTTATGTCATCACTTGGATTAAATGGTGCAATCAATATAAATGGTAACATTCCCTATATATTAGACACCTATCACTTGTGTATTACATTGACTGTCAGAATTAGCTATGCAGAATACTGGTAGCCCAGCCATCTTCTGCTTTAAAAGTTTCACATTTAGTCAAATTATATTCATAAAAACCATTATTGGCGACCAGCTGATTGCAGTATAGCACAGCCTAAATAGGCACAGCTAAATACCTTAGTTGCCAATGGGCAGCAGCACTGGCATTGCGAAAAGCTCTGCCCTGCAATCCCCAATCCGCGTGCCTAGCGTGATTATTGAAGTGTGAAGGTTTTACTTGTATCTAACATATAAGTTGAGTTATTAAAAATGACATATAGTTTCTAAGGAAAACGGTTGTCAACCTCTGACTACAAAAGGCTGGGTACTAGGTGGAGTAAGCTGAGTAGCAGTGGCCTGTGTCCAGTAATAAACCTTCAAGGGCTAATGGCTGGATGAAATGTTATGACATATTAACGCTCTTTTTGTTCATGACTTTACTACTTTTACAGTTAATTGTAGAGTTTTTCAAATTGAACAGCTTAATGACACTTATATGACTTGAAAATTATGATAATGACACATAGCATTAAAATATGATTGCCTCAATGGTCAAGTAGCTTCAAGCACAACTGCCAATTGGGAGGTCCTGGGTTCAAATCCCGAGTTGGGTACTAAGGCATTTTTCTAATTTAGAACTTTTAGTGATCCAGAGTCTGGATTTGTGCCTGGTGTATAGCAATAGGCTCACCATATTCTATTCTATGGGACGTAAGCATAACTGGTGAAAAGTGGGCATGTACTACACTACTCTGCCTACACCTTTGGGGATTACAGGTGTGAAGTTACGTTTTTTTTATTTATGTCAATACTATACCAAGACCAATTTTTTATTTGCAAGGCTCTAGCAGTTAGCTCATTGACATTTTTACATCCATTTGTCAAATTAATTAATGTTCTGATGTGCCTGTGCACAATTTACATGTGTTATTATTATAAAAATCCATATAATACAAACAGTGGACATACATACCGCCTAAAAATATAAAAGAATTAGTCATTAACATCATTAGGTAATTGTTGGGGATGTAATTATCAACTGTGTTCCAGGAGATTCATTAGTGTTCGTAATCAGAGTGACAAGCTACTGGAGCTGTTGGAGCTGCCTTCTCTCATGAGAGAAGCACTTAATGCGGAGGACTATGAAAGTGCATTAGACATTTTTACATTTGTACGAAACTTGTCCAAACGATACTCAGGGATACCGATTGTGCAGGTAAGATGCTCATATTGTCAAATGCTGTACTCCAATGTAGTCATGTTTTCGACCTATCCATAGAATAAAGTTACTTCTTCATAATCGTTAGTTCACAGATATAACTGTGTTCTATGGATAGGTCATTTTGTTCAGTGTGTTGTGGAATTGCAATATGAGCAAACGGACTAGTATATTTTTGTTATTTTCTGTGTTGTTAAGTAAAAAGTGAAATATTTCTAGCTGACATTAGTGGAACTTCTTGTTAACTTTGAGAACTTCTGTTGTTCACATCTTATAATGAGACATATTTTCAGAACACAACGTCGGAAATAATGACCCTCTGGTTTGAGACACTGTACCAGCTGTTTAATCAGCTCCGCTATGATTTGCCACTTCCTCAGTGCCTACAGGTTTGAGAAATTCAGCATTATTTTAGACATTTTTTATGCATAAAATAATAATTAATAAAAAAGAAATTAAATTCTTACGTTGTGAGTTTGTGCCCGCTACTCTCACAATCAGACCTTGTGTTGGGGCAAGCATCGTCTATCACTTTGTGTTTGTCTTATTTTAATCATTCAAAAAATAAAAATTATTTATCACATTATAGCAATGCCGTTCAGTTTGTTTCGCTGAATGGTTGGTTAGTCTATACAAAAGCGATGACTGGAATTAGTATGATAACAATTTAAAATATTGGTTTGTTTAAAAGCTAAGGATATTAAAAAATGTGACTATACCTCTTCAACTTAGTAACCTCTTACCCCGACTTCGCTTATCGTCACAGAAATGACGTCTCACATCCTACGTTTTCAATTTTTATATAATTTGAGCGCACGTAGAAAGATGAATTCATAGTCATTTTTTGCTAGGCGAATTCAAAATGCACGAGACGCAGTTGTAGGCGCGAGCTAGTGACACCTAATTATACTAGTAGATGATTGTTGCGTATCTGTCTGTTAGATTTTAGGGTACCTCCGGCGTGCAAATACAGTATTCAAATCAACAGAAGATGAGCAGAACCAGCTGCCCCTAGTGAGCGGCAAGGTTAGCGCCACCGTTGTGTCGGATGGCCTTCATTTGCATTTTTTGAAAGCTAGAAATGCGTGGTTTGAAAAACAACTCGAGGACGCAAAAAATACCGAGTGTAAGTTCAAAGATTCAAAGATTTTACTGAACACTATCTGACCCGGCGAAATCGCCTAATAATCTGTTTCTTTGCCCTCACATTTTGAATCTCTGCTCTCTATTAAAATTTTCATTTTAATAATATTCTGTAAAGGCCCGTTTTAATCTACATTAAAATTCTACCGTATTGTTTAAAATAGCTCGTAAATAACCCATTATTTTTTCGTAACATGTAAAAGATAAATATGGTTACTGTGCGTTATCTATAGGAGATAGACATATTCAATAAAGCACGTTTTTGTAGACCTTTTTAAAATATACAATTCCGTACTACATTATTTTGATTTATCTCGTACGGTTAGGAGTTAGGACAGTGTTTGCAATGTAAGCGCACAAAAATGCGTTTTTACGACATCACAAATAAACCTTCCTCTTGAACCACCCTATCCGTTGACGAAAACTACACTAAAATTCGTAGAGACAGTCGCAGCGACTTTATTTTATACTATGTATATTTTAAGTACTAAATTTATTATATTATTATACGAAGTACTAAATCTACTTACTCCTTACTCCGTTGGCGCAATGATCCGAAGTGGATTTTGGCCTCCGACACGAGTGCTCGCCACTTTCTCCGATCCTGCGCGATTTGTTGCCAGTTTCTGACTTGAAGCTCACGCAGGTCAGCCACTACTCTGTCTATCCAGCGATACTTCGGGCGGCCGACTGGTCGGCACCCAGTCGGCCGCCCCAAATTTCAAGTAAGATATACCCAATAATATTTTGCAACCCGGGAATCAACTTAGGACCTCCAGGCGGCAATCGCGCTTGTAGTCAATCGACCAGCAAGACAGTAAATTTAAATTTTAAATTACTTTTGAAATAATATCACATATAAAAATTATCATTAAGATAGTGTTAGAGAAAAACAGAGTCGTCCTTTGAAGTCGACGTCAGCGGATGTCGTTTCCTGACTCGGATCCGCAACTCTTGATTACTGCGGAATTCCTGTTTGTGGGGAAAATTCCCGCTGTGAAATTCCACTTTTCTAATATAACAACTATCGTAGTGAAACTTTATTATAATTCCAAATTAAAAGTACAGGGTTTTCACATTTTAATTGCATTTCGCCTTGTAAAGCATATATGATATATCGAATGAATATTGAAATGATATAAATAAAAATATTAATTTTTACCATAATTTCGCATCGCATAGACATAGAAAAACTTACCATTATAATACATATTACTCGTGTAAATCATATACATATACAATTCAATAGGAAAAAAGATAAACACATATCCGATTTTTATTACTTAAAATTATAACAAATTTCCAAAACCAAATGGACTTATGAACTATTCAATTGGGCGACGAAAGGTGTATAACAAGATCCCTAATTAGGAAATAAATGAAAGCCATTGAAAATTAAGTATATGATTAATATATACGAGCACATTTCCCGAAATCCGCCCGAAGCATAATAACGGTTGCCTTCCTGTTTTAGATCCCCCGCTGTTAATTACCGCGGATTTTCTGTTTGATGGGAAAATGTACGTCATGGGAAATGTCAACACATCATTAATCGTGTTACGTTGTTCTAAAATGACGTTTTTAATGATTTTTTAATGAAATTTCTCTTACCGTGAAAGAGAACAGCCATTATGATTTAACGATAATATTTTTTACAGATATCTTATTATGTTTAGTTAAAATCTAATGTTTATCGGAATTACCAATTATGTTAGGATTAATAACCCTTAACTCAATTCTTAGTAGAAGTGGTTTGCGAAGTCTAGAATATATCTACATAGATATCTTTAAGAGACACGAACTTCGGTAATGAAGAAACGACACTAATTAAGACTCTCTATATACATACATATATTATTTCTTTGGCAACCTCAGGACAAAGAGAGAGATTGATCATCATCATCATTATCAACGACCTTCGGATACGGGTCTCCTCTCGGAATAAGTAAAGTTGATTAAATAGTCTACCGCGTTGGCTACATGCGGGTTGGCAGACTGCAAATTCATTACATTCCTAAAAATTTCAGTAAATATTACTCGTTCGAAGCCTAAAAAACATTCCGTTTAGCCTAAAAATTTATAAAAATAAGACGGACACCTCGTGCAAGGATGTTTTAGTAAATACTAGTCTGAATAGCCTGACGTATAAAGCAACCCCTGTTAGTTTTATGTTCACAGATAAAAAAGGGCTCAATAGCCACTTTAAGGGTCCGGAACCCATAAATAAATTAAGTACTCGTTTTATCTCATGTACCTATTTTTACTACCAGACTGAACGGGGCTATCCATGCCGACATGTTGAAATAACTGTAGACCTTAGAAATCAAATCGCTAGGAAATTGAGGAGTACATTGGAGTGTATTACTTACGCTTGGCTACCACTATTTTCTAACCAGAAGTCAACATATGTATATGAACTTACATACATACATACATATATTCATGCCAGGTCCCTTACGGGGTAGGCAGAGAACACAGCAATATATATGAAAAATAGCAATTAACATGTTAAGACCATTTACACACGGCCATATAAACCCAAACTAGGCAATTGTATGGTAATCAAACAACTGTTAACCATACGCTTATTAACGTCTAAGTCCATACTTATTTAAATAAAGGTAGGTAGATAGAACAAACAAGTGCGCTCATCACAAGAACATTTATTATGATGGGAGACTAGAAGCTTAAGCTATGTTATCAAGCACTGGACTAAATACGCAGTCATTGTAATCCAAAAAATGCAACGGTGAAAGCTTATTCCCATCGTCATTAGCCTTCGTTACCTAACAGTGAATTTTCCAGAGACCAAACCAACGCCTCACATAAAATTCCTCTGCGCCCCGTGTACATACCTCGTAAACCATACGGATCATAAACAATGAATAAAACAGTACACAAACATCGGAAAACTCGACGCTCATAAAATGTGCCGGGGCTTCGAAGCCGAATATTCAGGCTGTTTCTAAGGCAATAACTTACAAAACTAGACCTGGTAAACACGGGAGGTGACCCGAGGTAGCGTAGTGGAATCAGGTTGTGAAGGTTGTGGAACTTTTGCGTAAAATTTGACTATCATTACTACAATTATATCATCACGCCAGATCCTTTACGGGATAGACAGAGATCGACGAGTGCCAAATATATTTATTGTTAGAAACTTAACATTCTTCTTCTAGATTCGTAATTCAGCTAACTCATAATTAGACTCTCTTGAACCAGGACATTTTAAATAAATAAATATGAGCTTCTACTTACCATACATATTTTTCCATTTTGATTTTGCCACCTTGAACTTTATAGGGCCGGTGCAGCCTTCAGCTTAGGGCGGCGCCCTCGACCTTGATCGGGTGCGATATTACCCGCCTGACCTTCCGTTAACTTTTTAACCCAATATAACCTCACTCTTTGTACAACCTTGGATTTTATTCATATAGTTGAACCTAATAGCCGAATACTGGAGTAATGGGAAGTCTCCGAAACTGTTCGAATCAAAATCTGATCAAAATAAGATCATAATGTTTCAGGTCGGCTAGAAGGATGTTGGCAGAATCTACACTTATAAAAAAATTGTTATAGAGCTTTAAATTCTCAAAAATTTAAGACCCGCATTGATAATTTTCAACATTAGCGCGAGTATAACGTTATTTCAAGAACATTTTAAACTTTCAAGGCTGTTTTCTTGAAAATACCGCTTTTGATATATTAGAGTCTTTAGGTAAATGGGCGTTATGTAATTTGGTAAAGTGAAAGTTCGTGTGAAGGATTTGAACCCCAGTCCCTCAGAATGGAAGGATATTACTGTTATATATCTTAAGACAATGAGTAGGACCCGTTCGACTGAGATAATAGTACACTCAACGACTATATTTCGTGACCTAATTATATTGTATTTGAACAAATATAGATTTATATGTATATACATTTTGTGACGCCTATTTCCAATAAGGGTAGGCAGGAACTAGGGACATATATCTGCTATGTTTTTTCTTTTTCTTTTTCTTTTCTACATTCGACTGTTAAAGAAATTGTAGACCCGACCTTAATCTTCATTATAAATAAAATTATAAAGGTCTGTAGTATAAGTCCCATGGAATAGACGGTGAGTACGGGCGTACATTCAGAGCTCGAGTCACTACTAGAAATTCTATATTAGAGAAATCCAATAGTACTCGACCCGGGATTTGAACCAAGGACCTCTCGATCGGCAGCCTCGCTTGCGACCACTCGACCAACGAGGCGGTCACCCGTAAACCCGATTCCATTATATTAAATAACTTGCAATAATTATTTACATTGTAAGGACTCTGGGTTCTGTTAAGGAATAAAACATTTTTCTCTACGTGACATTTTATTTATTTATTTTTACTGTATTCACAGCTATATTCCCAGTGAGAGCAATTAAATTATTTCGCTCAGTCGACGACAAATTCCAGGCACACTTTAACTGAGCACAGGGACCCGTACACATCTGTCGGAGTTAATAGATTGCAAAGAATTATAACCGGGATCTCGAATTTGTTGTGGATATTTACAAGCCGCAGTGTCGCCCAACGAATTATCTCATATTGAGCGAACGGTACAAGAGATAGGTTTATATATCACAGTTATGTTGAACATAGTATGACTCTTTCTTTACGCAAAGCTATGCTGTTAAAGAAAAAGAAACAAACGATTATTCGGACAAATGATCGAACGATCGAAATAACGAATGAACGAACGATTGAACGAACGGATGAATGAACGATGGAACAGGCGAACGCTTTCAGATTTTCAGTTTCACCAATTTCTCATACAATACGGAAAATGTTGAAGTAAGCCGTGAAATTCATTTATAGGGTACACGCCGTCAGTAAATAATAGGGATTTTCAATAAGAGGAAATCTCTCTTCGCAACGGCCTTTATCCATTAAATTTTCGAGCCGGATTGAGAACATTCAAATAATATGTTTACGTGATGTTACTGTTTCAATCAATTATGTGATATTTTGTTATTGTTTTCCTGTCAAAAATTTTTCATCTGTTAGAAATTAAATCATCATCATCATCATCATCATCATCATCATCATCATCATCATCATCATCATCATCATCATCATCATCATCATCA
>DWDT01003693.1:0-11997 GCA_018245595.1 Microceris scylla | reverse complement strand
CGAATTCTCGTCCAGGTAGGCGGTATGTATTTTGTTGTTTTGCAAAAAAAAACAGAAATGATTGACTACACGGACGAAAATCAACAGTTTCGTTATCAACAGCAGTAGCGATAGTCGCTTAAATTTGAGTAATAGGAATACCGCTTAGACACTCGTGTTTCGTTACTCTTTTCGGTAGTGAATATCGGGTAAACCTGTACATCCCTCTAAATAGTCGACAGTGCTTGCATAGTTAGTGATATAAGCAAACTAAATCGCCATTGCATCGCAAATTTCTTTCCTTTCATTACTTAAATGTCAGCGTCATGGTAACAACATTATATAACATAGGAATAAAGCAATAAAAACCTCTCCATTCAGCGTTGTTCAGAATTCAGCGGTGCCTATAGATTATTGGAACACTAAAGACATTGTCAGAGTGTTGCCAGCGTGTTATCAGTATTAGTTCATTATGGCTCAACACATTAAAAAAATGTTTTAGAATATGTAGATCACAATTTACAATAACGATGGCCACCTCGATTCTACGCTTACAGTCTAGAACATCCCCCGACTCTGGTATTGACTTCAGCCCTTTTAACTTAGCATTGCTATGTATAGATGCTCTTTCAACTTTTACAATTCCGGCACGTAACGAATTTATGAACAGAAAGTTTGTACCAAAACAGCCCGTTTTATATGAACAGACCAGAATATAAGCAGTAGCACGATTGACTACTTCGAAGGGAACAACAGGACTCTTCGCGTTTTGATAATTATAGTAAACGTCAATAAACGTTGCTAAAGAAAGTACATTAATAGGACTGGCACTGCAATGAAATTACTGTCAGAGCATAAATAGGACTGTTTGTAACATTAGTCAAATTATTGTATGTTAAATGTGCTTGCAATATACAGGTATAATTATTGCCTATCCAAAGCCGACCGCCGTGTTCAGCTTAATTTGACGTATGCTTACAAACACATTACTGTGTGTCAGAGCTTCGAGCCGTTACCTTTTACATATTCGTTTACGACAACCACTTATTCGTTGTAAATTGGGAAAATCCAAGTTAATTATAGCAAAGCAATAAAAAATAACCAAATAGATGTATCACACAAACTTACTTTAAACCATCGACCTACGTCCCATTAGATTGAATGTATAAATATAATAAATTGCCGTATTATCGCCGCTACGTTTGACATAAACATCGAAATCTACTTAAAGTAATGGAAACGATTTAATGTGGTACCTACCAGAGCAGAATCAGGCCGCGCGATAAGGCGAGTTTCGTCGAGTTATTATGTTCTCGATCAGATTATGGTTTGTCATAAATTATTACAACACTGCATGTGAATCTGTATTTAGAATACAGTGCTGCTTCTCTGTTCGTGTGTCTAGCCGTAAGCGCTTAATGTAACCATTCCCAATACATATTTCATATTTGCAATAGCTTGTAAAAGACCTCATTAAGACTAATGAACTTTATCAGTGGTTAAAGTTATCGTAGTGAGTAAAGTATGAGTTGTTTATGTATAAAGATATGATTACGTATATACATAGATTGCCATTAATAAATATTTCATTCAATAACAGATGAATGATAAGTGAAACGAGTGAATGTAAAGATATAATTGTATACAGCCACTAAGCACACATTTGGAACATTTTAATTGAATAAATTCTTACAGATCCTTAATTATGTACTTATCGGGCTCAGCCATATGTGTTCACAAAATTAACGTTAGAATAGAACGTTAGAACATGCAATAATTTCTTTAGTTACGAAACGAGTAGGTACTTGAAATTTATTCCATAATTAAGTATATCGCATAACAAATCATATTACATGATGTGGTAATTAGCTACTAATATTTAGTTATTTTTATGTAATTATTTTTTAATAAATTCGGTCACCTACCACATTCTTAAAATTACATTATCGTTCCTATATCGGTACACTACATTCTATTATATAATTTATGTTTTATACACACCGCAATTATTTTTGTGTCGTGCCAAGATTATTCAAATTGCATCCAGGACCACCTCAGTAGTTTCTACTGTGTATATTGTTTTATTTCATGATAAATTCCGATGTAAATCAGGAACATGTTTGCGTGCGTCCTTCATCTCATAAAACTGATGTTGCGTTAACATCCTGCTGTTTATTCGCGCGAATCAAAATACACATGTCGCCGTTCCGGCGTCGCCCTAAATTGACTGTCCATCAAGCATGTTTCCTACATGTTGTCTGCCTTATAAATAAATAATATTATAAACTATCCCTCTATAAACTGTTTAATACGTTTGTTTTTTGTTTATGAAATGTTTTGTATGAGAGTACCTATTAGTTGCACAGATGTACAATGCAAATGTTATGCATTTGCCGAGGAAGACCACGATTCAGATTTCTTGACCAAATTCGTCAGATACTGGTTGATGGCGAAGTTAGAAGTCTTAAACCGGCGTGTGTATATTTAGAGATCGATGAACGCAGAAGAAGCACGTCAGTTCTGCTCAGTGCTCTCTGCTACCCCGCGAGAGACTATTAATTTATTATTTAGATTCCAACGCAAATAATGTTGGAAATAGAAGCGGATTGATTTGAAATAATGCTTTTAAATAAATAATAGAACAAAGATGACAGCTACTCGGGTCCCGCTATTGTGTAATTCATTTGCGCATGTGTTAGGCCCATTAGCGTTGTCAATAATGAGTCGGAAGATATCTGAGTAAATGTTCACTCATCCTTGTTTGCGCGTGTCGTCTACTGCGTAATGGTGAGAGTTTATCTTCAATCAGAATCTTCATAACGGAATATATAACATATCATAATATAAAATAGAAAATGTAATTGAATACATAATAAAATACAGTATAAATGCAGATGTTATATTAGATCGATTTCAATTTCTATAATGAGATGATAGAGAGGGTGGTCTGAGTGCAAACGGCGAGCTGGTGGCGAGGCGCGAGCGGATAATGCGAGTGTTGCGAATGGTTGGCGCGCGGCGCAACCTTAAAAGCAATATCCGGCACCGCGCGCGCCGCCAGGAAATGAACCGGAAACAGCGGTGTATTAAGCCGCAGGTACCAGCCCTTCAATTTATAAACGCTTGCGGCCGCACTCCACTCACCGCTGCACTAGCTGAGCTGCTCTAGCTTATATCCGGTGAAGTTAATTTGTAACTCACACTTTAAGCGAAATGAGAAGTGCTGCATTACACTCCACTCTGTCTATTACGTGTGTTATACGATATATTATCGGCGCTTATACGACACAAAGCCGAAAGGACAATATCTAAATTTATATTCTCTTGGCCTGAACTAACAGTGAAATGAAATAAAGTCCGCAAACAAAAGTTTGCAAATCCAATATGATTTGGCGCGTCGGTAAACATCGGCGGCATCCCGGTGATATCGCAAACGAATAACATTAAACTTTGTATGGATTGAATGTAGAAAACCAATTTCGGTGCTCGGCGAGTGCGAGCCAATGGGATGAGGGTGTCAGAACGCTTTGACAGCTCTCTGATTGAAAAATACGGAAGCCTGTTTATGGAGTAAGTGAGCCTTCGGTCTACGGGCTGGCACGGTGTTGAGGCGTCCGACATGCGTGATCATGCTAGACAGTCTGTGTAACCACTTCATTTTACATTCACGTAATAATAATTATAATCACAACGATTGATGATATCAAATTACAAGGGTTTTTGAAGATACATTTTTAATTAATACATCCTGTCAACGAAACACGTTGAATGACAGTTGAAGGTTGTTTTTCTATAAAGAAATATAATTTCCAATTTACTTAGCAGTTTAATTAACAAGTGCCGTGTCTATTTACACTTAACTCTATAAGGCCAACAATAAATTTACACGTTATCAGTTGCGGTGCTATTTACTTAAAATATGTTGCGACACTTTTAACAATTTACCATGGGGGCGCGAAAAGCCAGTTGTCCTTTTTGCTTCCACCTGAATTGATTTGTTAGCGTCAACGTAACGTTTCGTTATTAATTAACACTTGGCCGACAAGCGTTTCTAAACAGCATAATTAGGCATTCAATACATCACTATATATTTAACAACTTATATAAATTCATGGCTAAATATATTAACTTTCATGGAACTACATATAAAATATAATACTTTGCTCAATTGTTGGCAATAAAAACAACATTTAAATTGAGAATAAACGGAAATTGCAATTCCATTTTCGATATTATTTATTAAAAACATCGTAAACTTGTTTATCCATATAGGAATTTAAATTACTTATATGTCATATAATTGTAATTAAAAATATTCTACATAAAAATGTCTACTGTCATTTAAGTGTCGACTTAAGGTCATTTATTTAGGCCGCGGCTTTTCGCAACGACGATATAATATGTAGGTAGTAGAATACATACGAGGGGTTGGTATAGGAAATCGATGACGAATGGTTCACGAATTATGCATGTTATGAAATATCTTATAAACAGGCGCACCAGATACGACCCTCGCGTCGATATATCACGAATTTGGACATCAGCACTCTGCTATTGGAATTCTGCAGATGATTTTCCTTCACAATTTATACGAACTGCGGAACGAGCCAATCGCGCCGAGGATTTCGGGATGGGATATGAGCTCAGCGATTCATTTAAAACGGCGAAATTAAATGTCTAGGAGATTACATTCGGGCCGTTTGGAGATTACTTAGAGATAACTAAGACGTTTATTGAACCGCTCTGGGCGATTTTTATTGGACTCATATCTATCAGTATCTACACTAAACTTTTATTTTCAGACAGTGTTGCTATTATGTTTTACGACATCGCAAGTTTTGTTTTGTTATTTTATAAATAGTGTGTTTTGAATAGATGGGGATTATTGTTACTTTTTAGTAAACGTTAAATCCTGCTTCTATTTATCTATTTATATGTAAACAATTTGAATACAATGAAAAGACCATGATAAAATTGTGGAATGATGCATTTATAAGGTAACGAAATTTCCTTAGATAAAGCAATTTACATAAAAATTTAGGTAATGTGTTGATTGTGGGATATGCGAGTAATGTGCATGCATTTAAATTACATTCAAATGCGGCATATGTGGCTCCTGAGTGGCTGTGGGACCATAGGATTAGCTCCTTTATACACACGGACGGCGGGAAATACGCCTGGATTATTAAAAATCTACACAAATGTATCGTTAACATTACTGCGATATGCCTTATTATACATAACATATGTATGTAGTACATTGCCTTTGGAAATAACCATACACACCTCATATTTTGCTCCATGAAAAACTTTCTACTTGTAATGATATAAAAATGTAAATTGTACACGAAACCATGGAATAGCGCCTAAATTTCAAAACGATATTATTTAATTAAAAATTTCCCGCACGCGAGTAATTCCTTACTTCATGTATACGAGATTGAGTCAGCGTCGATTTCACTCCTCACGAAGCCGTCGACATTCGACAAGGGTTTTTAATTGAACGTCGGCCCATTGTGCTCGTTAAAGCGATTCAGAGTTAATCACAGCGTTTTTCGTCCAGTAATGGAAGAAAGTAATTATCAATTAACTGTTCGATAATGGATTGCGGCCGCTTTTCGACAGCCTACCTGTCAAATGATCCCGATGATACCTGCGTAACGATCGACCGTGACATTCGACTCTTTATGCAAGAACATTCTTTTCTCAAATTACACATTTATTTCTTTGAAACGTCACAGAATCGAAAGTTCAACTTTGAATTGTGCAATTTAATTGTTACTCAAAAATATTACAGCAACTGGGAGTCGTAACTGTGCTGTGTTAAAATTTGTTTTATTTTTTTCATTTAAATGTTTGAAAGGAAACGTGTTTCGATTCGTCAATAGTCACGCTATACAGGATTTTGTCAATGTATTTTAGGATGTAAATGAAAAATGTCATTGACTTGACATGACATTGAGCTCTTAATTAGCATTTTAAATGTAATCAAATCTGTCTATCTCTTGTTAGCTGCCGTGTAAGTATATATGCGTAATTTATACAAATCAAATTTGTTCCACTGCTTTTATAATAAACGTTTATAGGTGTAATAGATAAGTTGGTTTGATTATACCACCTGAAATGGTTGTCTTGGCTTGATTATAATACGTTTATTTATTCCTTGATATTGTTACAATGTGTTTAATAGATACCTACGTTAATTTAGCGTTAATGTGCAATAGATCTATATATGTTTTTAATTATAAAGTGATTAATAGACTCCTTGATTGGGTTATAACGCGTTTAATAGATAGATGTGTTGGTTTGGTTACAATCCGTTTAAAAGGTTTTAATGTATAAAATATACAGAAACATTTATCTTATTATACACATAATTATGTATTCGTGGCGTAGGCAAACAACGTTGCTCGGTGACAATATGTTCTTAATGATTTCACCGTGAAATAACTTGTTAGGGTTCGTTAATTTTGGCAAAATTATCCAAACTACCCCTTCACTCCGGAGGTGCCGGGTTCAAACCCATGGCGCGCAACTCTTTACAAAAAAGTGCGTTTTAAGTTTAAATATCACTTGCTATCATCTTAGAAAAAATTTCTAAGGTGTGTGAAGTCTGCCAACCCGCACCTGGCCAGCGTGTCAGACTATAGCCTCAACCCTCTCAATATGAGAGGAGACCCGTATTCCAGCAGTGGAATTGTAATGGGTTGAAAAAAAAAATCCAAACCACTTAAAACAATTTGTAAAGCACAGACATTAATATATGTAGTTAATGGTTTATAGAGAATGCGGCGATGGTTCTCAGGTTTGCATTTTACGAACGGTTATGAAAACGAGAAGTGTCGCTCGCTGACGTGATTCTCCACCGTGAATTAGCAATGTAAATGCAATCACAGCTGTCAAGCTGCCACCGATTCGTCGAATTTACGCGCCTTCCGCTCCACCACGCGAACACAACAAATTATTGACTATAAATAACGATTTAAGTTCAACTCTCGCCGCTAATATTATTATTATACCGATACGAATCCGATTGCTAACTTATAATTAAATACAGATACGGCTATTAAATAGATATTTTAAATGAGATTTTTCGTTAATGAATCTTCGAATTTAGATACGATGCGTTCCTAAGCAAAGATTATTACCATATTATATGTAAGTTTTTTATTTATTTCTTAATCAAACTTTACCTAAGTGGTTTGATTAAATGGAATAAATTAAATGCATGCAGTAGCTAGGTATATCGATAATACTAAAAAGTATGACACAAACAACAAAATATTTATAAATGGAACAGTATTGAGTATTACACATACATCACGCTACTTTATTTCTTAATTCATGGCAATTATGCAGAGCCAATAATTAAACAAATAATATGGCAACTCATACAAACATTACGTGTGTATTAAAAATAAACGAGCGAAAGACGAAGCTGGAAATTAGGTTGAGCAAAAAAAGCAATTATTATTTAAGGAATAAAGTAAAAACTTTTAAGTTTCAGCTCATTAAATAAAACAGGTTTATAAATAAATGTTAGTCCAACGGAGTTCTTTAATATATTTTAATGTAATCAATTCCGTTAATTAAAACTACTATGTTATCTCATATCTACAAGACTGTATAATGAAAACCATTAACAATTTATTTGAAATGAATAAACAAGACACGAATAAGGATTACAACAGTAGACTGGCAGAAGCCTAAATGCTTAGAAAGCGACAAGTACATTTTTCGTGATGTAGAATTAATATGTATACATATACATACATACATATCTTTACGCCCGGTTCCTTACGGGGTTGGCAAAAAGCACGTATGTAAGAACTTATGGGAGAAAAGAACTCGGTCGATAATACAGCTGTCATTATATCAAGAGCAGTTATTATTCCCACTCAATTATAAACGGGCCTTTACATGGCAACGAGATTTGTGCAGTAAATTTCGCTTATTGTTGAGTTAATTTGCGCATAAATTGCACCACAGGTATTATAGCCGGGCTCTGTCGCGCCACCCGATCACAATAGGTAGTTTAATGTTAATTATTTCTACCTTACGTACCTTTATTTCATAAGTTCGTTTTTGCATTATGGGCCTATAAGCATTTTAGGGCAGCTAAAATTAATTGATGTTTCTAAGCTTGTTTTTTTATTAATAGATTTTCAATAGATTGTTTTTTTATCCTTGTGTATGTTTAGCTTTTGGAATAGGGATCTCCTCTCAGATTGAGAAAGTTGAGACCAATTTAAACGGTTCGATCTTATAAGATGATCACTTTAAATGGATTGTAGCTCGCTAGTAGTGTTCATACACTTTTAAGGACTTTTTTAAACTTTAAAGTGTCAGATTTCCTGATATTGTTTTCCTCTACGTTTATTTCGCATTTCCATCTAAAAACGCATATTTTGTGAATAGGTGTACCCAAAGATTTGAATTCAGGACTTCCCGAGTGAGAGATTGAATTTAAACTACTAGGCTAACACTGGTTACGTTGCCTATGTTTATATGGTAACGATTATTTAAGAATAAATATATCTGAATATAATATAATTAGTTAAGTACACTTTTCACGTACAGTTTCTACATGGTTTTAAAATTATTCCGCCCAAACATATCCGTTTCCAACGTATTACCATTATATGACAATAACGCATAAATATGTTTGTATGAATACAAAGCAAGTATACCTACGTTATGTTAATAAGGCAATAAAAGTGAAGTATCGAAAATGGAAGATTATGTTCGACATTATCAAACCGAGTAATAAAAATATTGAATGATGATTAGTTGGCGTCGGATTACATTTAGGAACATTGAATAATACGGGAATAATGGCAGATAGGATCAGGCCGGGCACGCGACGTCGCGAGGCAATAAAGGTAATGTAGGCAAGGTATTTGCCAATATCCCCGTCGAGTGGCCCTCCCAAATATCTTAAGATTGTATTCCCCCTACATAAAAATTGTTCCGGAATAGAGATACTACCCGGATAAATATTCAATTTCACTACGGACGAAAAAGATTTGATACCTTTGCTGCGAGCTAGCTTTATTGGATGATGGCCTTTGGAATGGTATGGATAATCATATTCATGGTTTTACGAATTGACGATTTCTAGTTTTGTAATCGGATTGGTTGAAGATTTGATAACATTGAGAGAGCGAAAATATATTTCACAGCACTCGAATGAAATCAATATGAAATGTTACAAATAAACATTTCGAAACATTTTCGGATACCAAGTAAAGGTTTGTTTCTGTAAGTGGAAGAATAGGATATATGCGAATAGTTATTTAAAAATTAAATGTTAGTTGAAGTTATTGCTTATTACATAATAAAGGCTAGCGTTTAGGAAGGACCCCAGCTGACGAGTAGCATAGACAAGTCTTAAAATGTTAGTATTATTGTATAAAGAAAATGGATCCTTTTTAAACGCTGCAGCAAGTGGTGTTTAAGACGTATCCACAACTCAGTACGCTCTCAAGACGGAGGAATAGAACGACATGTAGATGAAAAGGGCAGCTGAATCTAATACAATCGGAAAAAGCGATACTAGATACCCTCAGGGTTGGCAAAAAATATTTATTTTCAATTAGAGTTGTACCGGTTTCTGGCCTGTTAGATCTACTTTTTATTCTAATTTTTTTTCTTCACCAATAAAATCGTTATTTAACTGTGTAATGGTTACATAGCAATCGATTTATATATGATTCGTATGCGAACTTCCAGGTGTCGTTATTGTAAATTCTATTTATGCCCCATTTCCTATCGCACGCCGATAACTGTAGGAAAGTAGTTAAAGAGAAATGTAAAGTTTTATTGCGTTCCGTGATAGGGCGTGTACAAAGTATCGCATTGTTAGCAGCCCTACTGGAGCGGGAGGGGGACGGATGTGGGGAGAGGCGGCCGGGTATTGAATGAGATTGCTTCTTACTTCGGCAAATGGATCACGTAGTGGATGAGATGTCACAGTGTTTTAAGATACCAATTCGACCGATGCGGCGCTGACACACGCTCCGACTTATTATTATATTGTATACAACGCACATTACAATACAACAATTATTTTAATGTTGCATTATTAGTTATCAAGTTTTTATATCTAAATATTATAGAAGAACCATAAATATCTGAAATCAAATGAAAAGTTACTAAAGAAATTATAACATCCATTAAAATCAATTGGAAATAATGTTGTACAAGTATCGATTCCTGTAAGTAAGAGCCGTTCAGTGAACGAGATTACATGTGAACAAATTGGTGCGAAGGTTACAATCATCAAGTATACATTCACACTCAGTAATTGGGAAATTCCCGGAGCGGGATGCCGCTAGACGCGTCGGCGGTGGGCGGGTGCTGAAAAACAATTTCACGCCAAATCTTAGCTTGTGTTTTCCTATTTCCTTTTTATTTATCTTTTCGTCTTTTCTTTTCTCCAGAATCAATTTCACGGATGAGTGTTGCGATGATCTCAGTTCAAAAAGCGGGAGGGTTCGAGTGTGATGCACGTGCAGTGTGGGGACATTGTCCGTCCGCGTTCTCATTACCGCGCGATGTGTACGAAGGAGCGCGTCGCGATAATAAGCTTTCTGCTCGTTGCTCCTTGTGATTGGATGGGCCATGCGTGTGCTATCTGCGTATGCGGCCTTACTATATCGTATCCAATTTATTCCCGTAGATTTTGTGATTACATAAACCATTTCGTTTTTTATGTTATATAAACGATATATTTTCAAATTACACTGTACCTATATGATATCAGCGGGTAAATATTTAAATTGGTGTACGGATAATAGTATTATAGCTGTTAAGTATTCACTAAAAGCACACTATCTCCGCTGTTTGTAGTAGCAATCAGTAAATAATAGTGATTGTTTTGGCGCTCACCCAGGATGAAATGCTTATTTTCTTCATGTTGTAGGTACGTAACAAAGAGCTTTCCCACTTATACTACACCACTGTAAATAAACTCCGGAATGTTTTCTAAACAATGTAAAGTTATTGTTTAAAAATCGAATCGAAGTGCCAAAATGATTTTTAAACATTTCGTAGTGTCAAAAATTGTTGGGTCGTATTTCAGAACTTTTGTGTTAGTAATAATTTTACGAGTGGTTTACTTTTCAATACATAAACTTTCTTGGTTCAGCCTACCTTATACCACTGTGGGATCTAAACTTAAAAAAAAAACCTATCGAAGTTATTAACATTCTTGAAAAAAAAGTACTAAGACTTTAGTCTTAGGCTGCAATATTCTATGATTTTCTATTTGGAATGCATAGTAACAAAAGATGCTCTTATATCAAATTTGAAAGAATTAGATAACATAAAGAAATAATAGTGTTCAGCGACCATAACAAAGTGCTGATACAAGATGACTTTTAAACACCGAGTCGGTTGGGACCGGCGCGCCCGGACCAGACAAAATTGTCGGGTCCAAGCAACGAAGCTTCCTTGAAATTGACAATTTTACGGGCGGTTTATTTCCGGATACGGAACTTGCTTGGTCCGGCTTGCTTTCTATTTATCCTTTCATGACATCCATTATCCTGCTCTTTGCAACTTGGTTGCTATTATTGATAATTGTAAGTTCAGTGCGTAATTGACAGTCAGAAGTATGTATAAACTATGATTGTTAGATGTAAGATTAATGTTTATAATATAGTATACTTTATATATTTTTATAATATAGCTTTTATATTGTAGGCATTAACGATCTATAAGAAAAAGTAGTAATTTAGGTTAAACTTAATTGAACATAACCAATACACATCTGTTTGAAGACACAAAACTTAAATTAAAATTATTTACATTACATTTTCACGACTAAATCCATTCGGTTACCAAGGCGGTACATAAAATTTACATTGTATGTAAGTGTCTTAAGCGAAAGCTTCCCACTTAAAAGCTCTACAAATGCACTGAAAGCTCTTTCGCGCACTAATCCCAAACCTTTTAGCTGCAATCAAAAGCCCCGAGCGCCGGCGCGGCCCGACGTGATGCTTGTGGAAGCGCCTA